>APFE031571528.1:205060-297652 GCA_000404065.3 Pinus taeda
ATCGCAATTCTAATAACATGCACATCTTAAAAAACCCGATGACCTTCATTCCCCGATATGCGATGGCTCTTCAAGCACTAACCAAAGTTTAATAAAATACCATGTGTTTAAGTCTCAATGCGATTGCTCCATCGCATCGGGGTCGTCAATTGATACAACTCGACTCAACCATTTATGCAATGCGATATGGAGTCAAACCATTTGTGTGATGCGGGAAGAAGTCAAACCATGATTTTTAATTTAAAGCCATTCTCACATTCGTTATTTCGAAATGATTTAAATTCATGGTTAAGTACATTAACGAATAAATGAAATGGTAATAGAATGTTAACCTAAAATGATTTAATATAAAAAAAAAATTAACAATACGATTGCTCCATTGCATCGCAAATTCTCAACAAACAAGTTCTATAAACCCTCGACCTTAACTTTCCTCCGATGCGATATGCTCGCACCGATGCGATGTGAAGTCAATTCATGACTTTTGCCTTAAAGCCATCCTCACGTACAATTGTTTTTGTTTAGTCAAATTCATTAAAAGGCTTTTGTAAATTATATTAACTTATATTATAAAATTGTAAATTAATTTTAAAACTAATTAATTAATAGATAATATATATAATTAATTTTAATTAAATTAATTTAACTATTATTTAGATTGATATTAATTAGTTTATAAATACTTAATAGGTTAGTTAATTATATTAATATTAATTAATAATAGTTTATTAAATAATTAGTTTAGTTTAGTTTATGATTAACAATTTAATTAGAGACTAATTAAGGATTAGATTTTTAATTAAAATTCTCATTTTTAGCCCAGCAACAGAATTTCTATATTTATGCCAGATTTGACTCATAAACTTTGGAAGTTCATAAATTGAGTTGTACTTGGCCAAATCAGGCCCAGGATGGCTCATTGGAAAGACAAAATCAATGAGAACATTTCTGAGGAGGTTTCACTAACAGATTTAGTCATCTATTGGGTTGAAAATCAGGCAGAAGATCAAGCTCTGAATTTCTAAAACAAAATCAATTTTCTGAGTTATTTTCTACATTTTCAATTATCCAAGCCTCTTCTAATTGCAAAACCATTTGTCAATGATATCTTTGGCCAATTAAATTATTCCAGGAGTCAATAAAAAGCTTACATTTTATTTTCAATTATTTATTAATTGTATTTAATTGGATTTCTTTTAAATGCCAGCAATGATATTTTGATTTTATTCTTGCATTTTAATTTATTTTGATTTCTTTTTGTAGGAAAACAGTGGAAGAAATATGGAGAAAAGTATCTCAGTCAATAAGAATGCTCCAGCAATTGAAGATTAGAATTTTTAAGCAAATAAAATTGGATTGGACAGATTTCTCTTCAACAAACTTTACTCTCAAGAATTCCTTTGCAAAAGTTATAAATAACAAATTGCAGAATGTAACAAAGGGCTACTCTCCTCTGCAATTCTGAAATTGTAAAAGCACTTTTGTAATAGGGATTTAGAGTTGTAGGTGGGAGGAGTAGAATCTCAGATCTGGAGATTATTGAGGTTTTTCTTTTACATCCTGAGTTATGTATAATGAATAGAGTTTGCACTATTGTAGCTCTGCTTTTGAAAGTAGAAGCTCTGACATTGTAAAGGACTATTAGAGACTGGAGCTGGAGAAATAGATTTAATAAATTGGCATTTCGAATACTATTGTTTTAAACGTTGGATTCATTTTATGATAACAGGAATGGTGTCAATTTACTTACATATTTGTGCACTTTTGTCGGTATGGGTAATTTGCTTCTTTTTATGTTGTCATTTATCTCTATTTTTACGAGCTGAATTCTGATTTCTGAATAACTATTTACTCATAAATCTATCTTTTAATATTGGACGAATAGATAGTGATATGTTGTGAACTTCTTCCGCATATTATTGTTTAATTATTCAAGTTACTGATTAAATGATCAATACCATTTTGTGAACTACTTCCTGAGTGTTGTTGATTGATTATTTCAGTTAAAAAGTCTCAATAGGATGTGTTTGGTATCCATAATGTCAGTTAATTGAACTACTTCATTAACTTGATATTCATTTTAAACAAGACATTTAAATCTCAATATTTTAAATACCTGCTCTTGGTTAGGTTAGATCTATATCTGCCTAATTGAGATAGGATTAGGATAGTCTTTTTTTTTTGCTTGCATCTTAGAACAAGTTTGCATACTTTTAAGTCCTCTTCCCAAAGAGGCAAACTTTAGTAGTGGATTGGCTGAGCCCTAAATCAACTTAAGGATCACTTTCTTGCCTAATCAGCTAGAAGGATGATCTGATGTCCTTTTTCCATTGGTGAATGAAAGTCATATTTTGAAGCCATTGGAGATTGAGAGAAGGTAACTGGACCTAGTCAAACCAGTCAGAACCACCATTCCAAACGGAAAAGGAGCTGCTAACCAAGGTCCGGACTGGGTGGTCTCCCCCATGTTGTTGCAGCAATTTTCGAGGCTTCAACATACTGATAAACTAGGTTTTGCACAACAAGGCCGTATTGATATTATCCCTGGTATGGTTGATAAGTGAATTGCGATTGACTTGTTACAACCGTACTTGGACCAGGTTGTCCTACAGGCATCTGAACCGAAGTCTGAATTGTAGGTCTGAATTGTGGTAAAGAGGTATGAGGATTTGATGCAGGAATAGTAGAAACCAACGCTGTCGATACTCTAGAAGTAGTTGGGGTAGATTGAACAGAAGTTGCAGTAGTTGCAACAGTCGTTTGAGGTAAAGTTCGATGCGAACTAGGCCCAGACTGATGAACTACACTAGGTGCAGAAGTTTGAATAGTAGACTGGACAGGTTGTTGGGTTGGACCAGAAACCAAAGGTTGTCTAGGTTGACTTGATAACTACACCTTAGGTTGAAAAATCGGTCGAGTTTGAGATGGATCCCACACTATGTTCATTCCGGGGTATGGACCCATAAAATGTTGAGCATGTTGAGGACCATAACCAGGTTAAGTGTAGTGATAGTAAGTGAAAGGTACATTTCCAGCTCCTTAAACAAATGGTTGACCAGAAGGTGGTTAGAAACCTTGAGTTGGGTATTGATCTTGAGGTTGATAACCTTGAGGCACATACTGAAACTGGGGTTGACCTTGAGGTATATATTGATACTGGGGTTGATCTTGAGGTATATACTGAGTCTAGGGTTGACCTTGAGGTATGTACTGTCCCGAAGGTATGTACTATCCTTGAGGTTTCCCCCCAGGCGGTATTTGACTACCTTGAGGTTGCCCCCCAGGTGGTAATTGAGCACCTTGTGGTTGACCCCTAGGCGGTAACTGACTTACTTGAGGTTGCCCTCCAGGTGGTAACTGACTACCTTGAGGTTGCGGCTTTGGAATAGCACCAGACATCATAAGAATTTCTTCTACGCTCAATGGTTGAGTTTCGTTATTACCAGTTGATATCCCATGTTCAATGGGTTAAGGAGATGCTCTTGAAAAAGTACCAGAAAGTGACTAATACCCAGAAGGAATAGAAGGACCGCCATATAAAAATGTTTCCGGTGTTTGAGAAAACATGGATGATCGTTTTAACATATTCGAAGGAGGATAATAACCTATGGGCGTAGGATGAAAAAGAATATGATGTGGTGAAAAAGCAAGACCCGGATTTTTTAAAAAGTTCTTCAATGATACATACCAAGCATCACTTCTAAAAGGACTATAGAAGATTGATTCACGATCCCTAAGTTCTAAAGTTGGTTGATTTTTAGGGAGAGTTGTATCTTTGTCCGGACTAACAAGTTCTTCAATAGAAATGAGTCCAGAAGGAATATTTTGGGTAATGACACTTCCTACCCTAGGTGAACCAGGACCACTAGAAGTTGGAGAAGTAAACCCTGAGAATGGAGTAGCAGCAAGTTCAGTTTCAGGTTTAGAAATTCAGGTTCCTCAATTAATTAACTAGTAGGAGAAATACTACCAGTAACTTCGGAAAATGAAATTGGTTCAGAAATATACTATGTTGCTTGAACTGGATAATCAAGGTGAATAATTAAAGATGATTCTCCGGCTTCTGGTGACCCAACTCTACTGTCACTAGGTGATACAAGAGCTCGTAGCCCTTCAAGCTGACTTGGTGTATATTTGGGAGGTTTCTCCTGAAGTCTACGGGATTGCCTCGGTAATTTAGCCACGATTAAATATTTAATTACTTCACATGCAAAAAAAAAAAAATCTCAATAAAACCACCTAAAGTCTCTAAAGATCCAAACAATTGAATCACGCACCTAAAAAATCTAAGAGTTCAAACCACACACAAATAGTAACTTTCCGTACTGAAAACACTAGTTTGTGATGAAATCCAACGTCGCATAATTCAATACAAAAATGGCGGTTAGAACAGTTACTCTGACAACCTGCTTAATTAAATAGACTGGCACAAGTTTCTTCACAAAACTGTCTCGATTGAAGAGAACCCCCCAGAGAGTCCAAGTGAGTCTAGTCGACGTCTGCTCTAGGTACAGTGAGACATGTCCTTCACCGTCACCTTGGGAAAGAATATTAAGATTATGGTCACTAAGGTTACCAACAGTAATAAATACAATTGGGAGAATAGTCTGTGATCCGATCTACGCGCAAGGGCAGAGTAACAAAACTCAATCCCCTTGAAGGCTCCTCGACATGATCGATCCGAGGTTTACCAAAAAGTGACCCCAGGCTCCTCAACAATGGTTAATCTGAGGTTTAATGTTTTTAATACACACAAAAACTGCTATCTTTCCCAATGAGACAAACTTGATTGTCTCAAAGGTTCAGACATGATCTCGTGATTGACTCCTTTAAGAGGAGCTTCCCAGATTATATCAATTACAATTGGATTTATTCCCTACCGCAAGATATAGCTACTTGTTTGTTTTAACTATCTTGGAGAGTTAATTACTCCTTACTTCAAGATACTAGCCTAAGCTATATTGGTGATAAGAGCCCTAGAAATAAAAATATTGCTAGATCAATTTTAATTAAGCGTTATTTTTATTGGTTTTTTCTTAAGTCAATAGGTATGTAGATGAAACTTTGATGGTGTGAAGACTCGACTCCAAAAACACTAAAAAAATTCACCTAAAATGATGAACAATTCGTTTTTCCTTTCAATGAATCTCTAGCTAAAAGAAAGAGTTGAGAATGCAATTCCTTGGAAAACAAACTTTCCTTCAACATATAAATGAAAAGAAAATCTTTTTTGTCTTTTTCAATAAACTCAAAACGAAACTACTAATTATGCTCACCAAAATAAATCCCTTTTCTTTTCAACACTCAAAACTACAGAAAACAATTCTTTCAAAAGAGAATCTATAATTTCTAGAAAACATTAAAAACTATGAAAAACTAATCTTGAGATCTAAACTTCTAAAAACCTAATCGAAATAAAAGCTTGAAATTTTTTTGAGGACGTTTTACTTAGTTATTCAATAAACTAAGGATTAATTCGTTCAGAATAACAAATCAATCAAAAAACACCCAGCTATGGCCACACAGCTCAATCTTGGCCAAGTTCATATTTAAATTTACTTGTTTTAGAATAGAGAATAAAGATCTTTCCAAACAGTTTAAGCTTGGCAGATCAGTAGTTAGGTAGAGAAGCAAAGGAACTCAATTGTTCAATCTGAGCCCTTGGAAGAGATAAGGATAGATTTAGATAGGAGGGCAGCTAAAAGGAAAGAAGAGGATCAGGCTTTGCTAGTCCAAATGCACCCAATAAAAATGAAGAAAAAATGCTAGGTGTAATAGGTTGGGTAGGTAGTTCTGATGTTGTAGAAGTAGTGGCATGAGTGATCTCCTTTCTCAAAGGCAGTTCATCTCTTATGGGCATTATAACTACCATGGCAAAGTATGGTGACAAATAGATGTTGCATGTCTAAACTTCCCCTCATTTCCCTCACAGCAATCATTTACTAACGCTCCCCCCAAGGGCATTGAGATCTGCTCAGTGGTCCTAGTTCGCTTCATTTTATGGTAAAAACTAAATGAAAATTCGTTTTCACCTAGGCTAAACAAGCCACATTTCTTGTGTAAAAAGTATTTTCATTTCCCTAAAAAACCAAAGTTTTTATGCTATAAACTTAGCATTCTTCATTCATAAAACCATATCAAAGCACTAACTTTATTATGTTAAATCCCTATATAACTAGACCCTTCCCGTATTAAATAAATAACATAAAAACCCAAAAATGTTATAAATATCCCGCCCCAAGCCTAATATGGTTATATTTTAATTTTGTCGGGAGTCATTGGTCCACCCGGGGCCAATAACAACCCTCCATGCGTTCCACCTGGATTTTTGACTTTCCATTAAACAAATACCCCCCCCCCCCCCCCCCCCCCCCCCCCGGCATACACAAACCATCGGATTTATTTAACACTTGGTTAAATAAATAATCGTGCCTGCATAACCCCCTTAACCAAAGTTTTATACCTCTCAAAACCTACAATCACATTCAGATATTGTGGTGGAGCCCGCGCCATGCCCCCGCCAACTTCGCGTCCCGTCGACTATTGGATCCAGGCTCTCAGATCCGACGGTGCACGGTTGTATCGTGATCCCCCCGACGCCCGAAGTTTATGTTCTGGGAAAATGACGGTTTCGCCGCCATACAGGGGACATGCGTCACCCGCCCAGCTGTATCGCGACCCCCCCGCTCAATACCGTCGCTGCCCAAAAAGCAGTGCGAAAAATACCGCTTATCACCCGCTGCCTCCTCGCTAACATCATGACTACGTCACACCCTGATGTCACCCACTTGCCACCTCGCTATCTGCCATGTCAGCGCCACATCATCCGCTATGCGACAAATAGTTTCTTCACGCGACCAAATGCGCCAAAACCCACCAAAGTCAATCTTTTTATTAAAAAGGGTCGAGAACGTCGTTTTCGTTTACTTTTGTCTATTTTCTCTGTGCAAAGTCTGCATGCCAGTTCACGTCCAAAGGAAACTACTCACCACAGAGCATTCTTTCAAGCCAAAAAGACTCCTCACTCAGTCCTCCAGTGTGGTCTACCACTTGCAAATTTCCCAGTTCATTGTTAAAATAGGTATTTACCCGAACTTTCCTCTTGAACCCTGTTTTCTCGAGTTTCTCTGCAATATTGCCCAAAAGAAGCTAAATTTGAATCAAAAAACCATGCTAGCTTTGACACTGTACACTGTAACTATTGTCTTGCCTATTTTTACTGAGAAATTTTGCAAACCCCGGCCACCTCTGTAAATTTCTTCCACTATGTTGAACTTGAGTTGATTTTAATTCGCATTCGCTAAAAATGAAAAATCCCTGAACTATCCTGTTCATTTGTCACTCAAAAGCTCTGCGAAAGTTTCATTTCCCATCAAAAATCTTACTTATCAAGTTAAATACACTTCGCTTCAGTCCGCAAATCTCTGAGAAAACTCCTCAACTGTTTCTATTCTGTTGCGGCTAAAAACTCTGCAAACTTTGTTGTTTACTACAATTTCTACCCAAAGTCAATTCTGACTTAAATTTGGTCTGCAAAAACCCTGAAAAAGGCCTCACAGATATCATTTTATCTACTATTGTTGCACAGACCCGGTTTGAACTAAAATATCACTGATAAGTTTTCAAAATGGAAGCCTCTGCTCCAGTGGCCCTCAATGTTGCCCCTCTCAATGCTCCACATAAAGAACTTGAATGGTTACCCCTAGCTGACAAGGATTTCCAAATCAAAGATTTGGTTGGCCATAAATATCATCTCCAAGCTTTCTGTGATATCAGGAACAACTATGAGAACAAAACTGATGTATTTGGAATCTAGGAGTCTAATATGCGCAGGTACTACCTCCCTTCAGTTAATATTTTTCCTGACCTCATCCACCAATGCCATGCCAATTATGAGCCTACTCAAAGGGCAATGATGTCTCCTTCTGGAACAGTTCTATTTCATATCACCCCTAAATCTATAAATGAGATGCTGCATTTCAAGCCAACTAGGCCTTTGACTCCTCTTTCCATTGGATTTTTGCTTGACCAAGGGGGAAAATTGCCAATTTAAGAGATAACCAGAATAGGCCAATTGTTCATGAAGCCAAATTATCAACCTCAGCAGCCTCCTCCTTATTTAGATCTTTGGTTCAATGAGGCTAGGAAATTTATTATTGACATGATATCCTGCATCCTGGGATTCAAAACCAGTGAGTATGTAGATGAAACCACATTGGTCCTCTTGTCCATTTTCACTCCAGGACAACACCCTATTGTCAAGTATGATTATGCTACTTTCATAGTTGATAAGATCCATGAGCAATTCATGAACATGGACAGAGAAGGAGTGTTCACTTATTCATCATACATATATCACCTGTTCCTTTATTATCAAACAGAGAGCTTCCAAATTCCTATTAGAAAGCTGGATGTCAAGGGGGAGCGTAGGTCTGTAATCTTCTGGATCTCAATCTTCCACCATGTTAATATATCCCCTTATACTTATTGTGAATTCATTGATCTCTTCATACATCCAGCCTCTTCTTTGCTGATGACAAGTCCTCCAAATAGACTCTGGTGAAATGCAGAAAATCCTACAGCTCTCCAAGAGCTACGGCATAGGTGACTGATACTTCTACCAGAATCACACTGAGATCCGAATATATGGTTGTGAGTTGCACCCCTACAAATTTCCAAGGTATGTGCCAATGAGAGTGTTTGCATTGGAATAATTTAGGTAGTTCATCCAAGCAAACTTAATCCATTTTTGTTATGTCAAGAAAAAATCACAACTCAAAATAAGAAATCAACTGGGCCCTTTCATCTTCAATAAGAGAGAAGCTTGGACAGAAGCTGACAACATTTTAGGAAAAAAACTTAAGCTGAAACAAAGTTTTGTTGGGCACCATATGACCCCAATTGTTTCATAAGTTATAAGAAAGTAAAAAATAAGCTGCCAGCATATGTTCATTGTAAAATCCCTGAAATCCAACAATTTGCTAATCAACAAGAATGGTTAGAGGGCACATTAGCAGAACAAATTACTGAGGAAGATAAACTGGAAAAGGCAATGAAGGAGCTTGAAAAAACGCTTGACCTGGACTCTTTTGGACAGGTATCCTTCAAGCTGCCTCAGCACATTGGAGGTGATACATCTTTTGCTGAGACCTCACACCAAACATCACAAAAGGCCAGTTCAGCATCAACAAAGGGCAAGGAGGTAATGGATATAGAACAACAAACAATGGAAGATCAACCTACCACATCAAAAGAACAGGGTCAAGGGCAAGTTCCCCCAGCTCAAACCAAGGCACCAGAAGCCCTTGTACTACAGACTCCTCAAAATGAGGAAAAGAGCAAAAAGAGAGATAGAGAAGAGGGTACCCCTGCTAGTGGACCAGCAAAACAACCAAGAGATAAGAGGCAGAGATTGAATCCCTATTCTAAGGAAGAATTTTTGGAAGAAACCACAGGCAACATGAGAGATGAAGAAAGGACCGAGCAGCAAACTTCTCCATTAGCTAGCACATCAACTAGCTCATTCCAACAAGAGCTAGAGATGCAACATAGTGTGGAAGTTTCATCCACTAGGCCTGAAAGCAAGCAAAGCTCAGATATCAAGAAAAATTTCACTAAAATAAAAGCAAAAAATGATCCAGTGAGGATGCAACTTTATAATCATTTGATGAGGACAGCACCCACCAATCAACAAAGGCTAATGTCAGCTTATGATATTCAGGAAAAGAAGATGACCCTCAGTCATTTCAAGCCCAACATGCAGCTATTGGACACCTAATCCTAAAGGGTTAGCGTGGAAGCCGAATGGACAAAGCAGTTCAAGGGACCTTGGGATGTGAATCCCAACGGTCACCATATTGTACTATAAATGTACATCTATTGTTAATAAAAATTGCAATGCATGCTTTATCTTTCTATTTGTTTCTCGTTCACCATGTCTGTTTAACAAATCCAATGAGTTCAAAACCACTCTCAAACATCCCGTGTCATTCATAGTAATGTTAAAAAATTAACTAAAAGGAAGAAAATGAAAGATAAAGGAGAATGCATTCTCCTTTATCTTTCATTTTCATCACTTTTACTTTAATAATTTAACATTACCATGAATAGCATAGCATTAGTAGGGAAATATGGTCAAATACTATGTTTTCCCTATCATAAATCATTGTTTACAAGAAAATTTAAGGGGGGACGCAAGCCCATTTTTAGGGGGGATGCCTTGGTGTCCCCCTTTCATGGAGTCGCATCCCCCACACTGGGGAAACATTCCCCCTTGCACGTCCCTTTGTCTCCCCAAAAGGGGGACGTGGGGATATGTTTCCCTAGACGTCCCCCCATCTCGGGTGTGTGGGGTGCGAGGGGTGCGCGCAGCCGACACTGGGTGACACATCCCTGTGGAACACTCATTCTAGTTCTACCAAGTGCTGAGAAGGATAAGTAGATTTCATCCCTCCAAGAGTGGTAGAAGTGGAGTTAAGATGGATATAGGTTAGTTTTTGTGATAAGGAAGATATTAAATAGACTTAGGAAATTATATTATAAAAAACATCTTAAGTTGAATGGCTAAAGCTACATTTATTCACTTCACAAAATTTAGTAAAAAATACCAATATCTCCATTAATATTGGTTTTTTTAATTTAACAAAAAAAAATCAAAACAGTGAAATCTTATCACTCTTTCCGCATCACCCATGCAGAAGAGAGATAGTCAGTGCCCATATTTCCCACCATTTTTCAAACGTTCTCAATATGATATCATCATGAAAAAGTTACGGTATTGATGTTGGATTAGTTATTTGAAAAATATGCTGGATTGTACAACTTTTAATCTTCTCTGTTATTCTTAATTTGTCATAATGATCTGTAGGGGTTGGGCCAGTTCTTGGAAAATATGCTCGTTTGTACAACCTTTCATCTTCTCTATTTTTCTTAATTTGTCATAATGAACTGTAAGGGTTCGGCCAGTGCACCATATTGTCCTAAAAGGCAGAGATTGCGCATCAAAAAGGAAATTAATCCACATGTTACAAAGTTGTTAAAAAATGCAAGACGTATGAAGGTAGTGAATTATGCTAATAACAAATTTAGATTGGGAGAGACGTAATTAAATTTTGTTATTTAATTGAAGATTTCCAATTAAAATAATAGTAAATCTATATGTATATATTAATATATTGATTGGAAGGCTTCTGACAACGGTCACTTCATTACATTAGATCCCCTTTAGGCCTTTGGGATACCTACTACTTTCATATATTATATAGTTGCGGCTTGTAACTTGTTGGCGTGTTGGGGTAACAAAAATCTGTTTTTTTTTTATCTTGCAGTTGGAGTCTATGGAACAGGAAATAAATTTGATAGCTTGAAAAAAGTGGTACAAAATATGTTTTTTTTTATCTCGTAGTTGAACTCCATGGAATAAGAAAGAAATTTGATAGCTTGACAAAAGTGGTAGAGAAAAGATTAATCTCCCCTACCTTGACAAAACTGGTGGTCAAGATCAAAACCTACAATAACTTTGTTGTGGAATATTATCAAAACTAATAGAAGGATATGAAAGAGTGTACAGTGAAAATCTTGATAAACATGGCCATTGAAACTTGCAACATTGTTTGTAGGAAGAGAAAATTATGTTTCTTTTTTCCAAACATGTATGTTAGTATATTACAATTTAATGAATATGTTTTCCTATTATCATATATGATTTCATACTTCAACAAAACATTCACCAAGACCTCACTCTTTATTACTTAGTGAAAGATTTGCCAAGATATTACATGATTTTAAAATTCAGTGATAGATTTGCCATGACTTTACAAGATAATATAATCCGATGAGAGATTCGCTAAAAAAATTATGTATACATATTATATTATTGACAAAATCGCCTCCCATTTTTCCTAAGTATCATGGGGATTTGCCCATTTATTATACATATAAATTTAGGGTGGTTCTTGAAATTTTCCTTGCACCAAATGGTTTCTATGCCAGATCAATTCGAATATAGTCCTCAAATAGATGAACTCACTAAAGAGGCACTTGACTTAAACTCTCTTTTGACACAACAAGAAATATTCTATCAAAGAATCTCATTTATAAATCCCTATTGTGAATCAAGTGATAAATTAAGAAATCAAGTTTTTGATCAAAGATTAGATTATGAAGAGCTAAATAAGAGGATATCAGAATTCATTTCTTGGCAAGAATCTGAAGAAGGTAAAAAGGCCTATCTACCAAATATCGAAGAGTCCCACAAGGACATATTATTCAGAGATTGGGGCATACATTTAAAAAAAGAAAAAAGGAAGTAGCAAGAGAAGCTAGTACAACATAGAACATCATTGAGGTTTCCAAAGAAAACATCCACACTACCAATCTTATCAAAGAATGAAGGCCAAAATCTCTCCCAAACATTAAACAATTAGAATAATAGTGGAAAGAAACTACCAAAAAAAATGAAGACGCAATCAAGTAACTTCTAAGCTTCACTAGGAAGCTTACTTGCGGTTTCTAGCAAAAGTACACAGTCATTGGATGAATCTACGTTGTTTAACCAATTCTACTCAAAAGATGGTTCCACCTCTCACTGATGTTGTATTCACGGGACAATTGAGATCTCAAATTGGTCAGCATCCATAGGTTAAGCTAATTTTAGACATCTACAATCTCAAGGATTGAATGGCTGAATAAGGCCATTCAATTTGAAGAAGCATGCCATCATTTCATTTTTATTTTAGTTTCTTATTTTCACTTATTCTTAGGAAGGTTGTTTGAAACCTCCTCAAATTTTTATGTATTAATCTATTTTTGATATGTACGTATATTATTTAAACCTCTCTGGTGCATTTAGAGAGGGTCCCAAATTTTATTAAACACACTTTCCAAGAGCTTGCACTTTTGTACTTTGTGACAGTTTTGATGAGATAATTGGAACAAGATCTATTTTTCTTAGACATTGAAGCATACTCTATTGAATTTTAATTTTTGTACTCCTAGAGTATATTTAATTGAAGTGAAACAAATCAATATTGCTGATCTCATGAGTACCACATTTCATATCTATAGCTTCTATCTTTATGATTACGGTTCATTTATGAACTAGCATTAATCTTTCTTATATTGTGTTATGTATGAAATATGAGTTATAGTTAAACACCAAAGAACTTTTGTATAAATGTTTCAGCTGTAATTGCTTATTGAATACATGATCAATTGATATATGCAATATATTTTCCATAATTATTTTTCCTATACATTTAGTCAAAATAATCATCATTAACAATTTCTTATCTTATAGAAATTGAATTATCTTTATTACCTTTTTATTTAAGATATCTTTGTAGATCACATGATTCGAGTTATTCCCAGATAAATATTAAGATATAGGTTACGATAGATAGATGCACATGTTTACTATTTAAATCAATCATTTTTAGTTGAAACATTTCTCATTATATCCTATATCAACCCAGCATCATCATATCAATTATTTTTGGGATTATAGTCCCATTATCCCGATTCAGAGCCACCACACCAAACAAAAAAGGAGTTTCTTTCAAGGTCAAGATCAGGTGGTTATCCCCTATGTTGTTGCAACAAAATTTTGGGGCTTCAACATTTTCATGCTAGAAGGAGGCCCATGACTACGAATGGCAAACAATATTGACTACAAATCAAAAACCCATCCTAAGAGTCACTCTCTCTCTAGATCTCCTCCAAATTCTCGATCCCCATCTAGAACTACCATCTCAAGATCATAAGTTGAACAAAACTGTCCAAAATATCCTAGTGAATCTCAGAGAATACCTTCTTGAAACTACAACCCTAAATCCCCAAAAGTTAAAACATTAATAGAGAAGTTAGAGAAAATCTATATTTCAGCTGAAAAGACTACAAGTTCCTAGTCATTTAAAGGAATAATTTCCTATGTTTTACAACCAAGACGCAGTTTGACTCATTCTCAAAGTGAGAAGACTGGAATTCCTCATTTTGAATTTCCCACATCTTCTTTCCAAACGAAAACTAAGAAGTTTGAATCATAGGAATCCACTGGTGAGGTTTTTTGCCAATTCTCCACATCAATCCCCTTCATTCCTTACACTCATTTCAATAAATTCCATTCCAACGACTCATGCTAGTTCTTCTAATCCAAGCACCCAACCTACCTCTTCCTGAAATCAAAATCCATCCACATCCTTATTCACTCAAACTCTTGACACCTAATCAGAGGGATTAGGTGTATAGCTGTAATTAATGTAAATAAATAGAGAGTCATCGAGAGATGAACCGAATAGTCACTCCTTCTTGTATAGAATAATGAACAACCTAAATGAATATATGAGTTCTGATTTGAGGAGTTACCTTGTAGTTTGAGATGGTATCAAAGAAGGTGCCATTTTTTGGCTTCCTTCTAATATTTAACTCCTATTTTTTTTTCCTTTGTTTTCCATCTTTTGCAGGCTAACATTTCTATCATAACCCTGCAAAATCTCATTCTTTGTTGTTGTGTCGAATTGTGTATTGAAGGCGAAGTAGAGCTTTCATTCATTTTTCATTTAATACATTTGTCGAAGGTGCTGTAATTACTTGGATTTCCTCCTGCTTTGAGTGTTGTATATATAACCTTTTGCATTGAAAAAATATATATTTTCTCATATTCACATATATCCTTTTCCTTATTCCCTTGAGCTGGATCTCAAGTATTATAAAACCATATATAAATTGTCGGGTCCACTTTTTAATCACATATTGCAAATCTCTTTCCTCAATCAATACCGCTGCATGTTTGTGATGCAATCATATCCTTCATTAAACCCACTTGAACATAGTTCCCAAGGTTTCACTTTATCTGGTTCATTCTCCACCATTGATCTCAACCTCCATATCTGACGTCTGACATTGATTTCAGAGGGGACCACTTGCATAGCTATTACCCACCTATAAGGTGCCTTTTAATCTCCACCATTGATCATAACCTCTAAATCTGATGGTTTATAGTGATTTTGGGTGCATTAGTTGCACTAGAGTTACCCACGTGATATGAGTGGTTTTTCCCTCTCCCCTACTCACTACATGTCAACCCCTCAGTGGAATCGACATTCCCCTCTCAATACCACTTACCATTTTTTATCCGCCCGAAATCCCACTTGTGACCTGAAATCTGCCTTTAGCTATGGCTATCACCCTGACTTGTTTAGATTGCGATAACCATTGATTGCTTGCCATTGATGACCCTCCTCCATTCATCTCCTGCACTCTTCTCCTTCATTCACCTGCTCTGCTCATCTCCGCTACTCATCTCCGTCATTCATCTCTTAAATGTGAAACTCTAGTATACAGGTGAAAGAAGGTGATACTAGGTTGAATGATGTTGGTATATCGTTGTTGGAATAACGATATGCATTCAATCATATCTATTATGGGAATAGTTCTCATTGGAAAGGAAAATTATCCTGAATGGTCAAGGAAAATCCAACACACTCTCATTTTTAGTGAGCTATGGAAAGGAGTATGTATTGGAGAAGGAGACAAAGCACCATTCCAGCCTACCTCAGACAAGGAGCTCGCCATTTGGGAAAATAACAACAACAAAGCCTAAGCATTGATTGTAGCATCTATAGGTGAAGGGGTGAGTCGACACATTTCGCCATTTTCAGATGCATTCGAAGCCTTGTAAAAGATGAAGGAACTCTATGACTCAAACTCTGCACTTGAAGTTGTTCAACTCATTATTAAACTCTTAACCCTTGAATTACAAAATAATGATCCTTTCGCTCTTGCATCCGATGTAAAATCGATAATGAATGATATCAAAACCACTAAGGTTGAATTGGATATTCCTTTCATCACTTTTCTCAAGGAACTTTATCTTATTTAATCAAATTATGTTGAGTCATTGCAAGAAAATGGAAATCTCAAAGATATTACCTTTAACTCTCTTGTGAAAAAATTTGCTGAAAGAGAGAAAGCTTTTGGAAAGAAGACAATCCTTGAATCTTCTAAAGAGGTTGTGTGCCTTGCTCATAAAGAAAGTAATCTTGGTCAAGATTCTTCCAAAGGAAGAGGTGGTTGAAGAGGAAGAGGAAGATATTTTAGAGGTGGGGGGTAGACACTCTCAAGGAGAAAAGTCGGATTTTCACTACATACACTGCAAAAGAAATGGATCACATGATGCCTCCACATGCAAGTTACCTTGGGACAAAATTGAGCAGCAAAGAAACCAACCCAAAGGTAAAATAATGACATGGGCATAGGTAAAGCACCTGAATCGGTTCACTATATTGTGGCACAATGTAATATTGCAGTAAATGAAGACTTATTTAATGCTTCACTTGCTTATTTTAAAAATGATTGGTTGCTTGATTCAAGAGCAACTTTCCACATGACTCACAGAAAATATTTTTTTGAAGAATTTATAGACTCTCTTGATGGAGCAATATACTTTATAGACCAATCAAAACTCAAGCCATCAAGGCTTGGCACAATCAGGCTTAAATTCCCTAGTCTTCCAGACTTCCTTTTGCATCATGTTCTATATCTCCCACAACTAAGGAGAAACGTGATGTCCTTAGTCCACATCTGCCAGCAAGGTCACTCCATTCACATGTTTGATGGAAAGGTTGAGGTGAGAAAAGCGTCTGAACACTCACTTGTCATGATAGGGATAGAAGAAGAAAGGCTTCTCAAGCTGCAAGGTACCTCTGCTTGTGCACAACATTTATTATACAATTCTCATTATGAAGAATGTACACTTCCATCAAGTTTATAGAGGCATGCTATACTTGGACATTTGAACTATGACAGCCTCGGCTTGTTGAAGAAAAATGGTGCTACTGGTTTGCCTACAATTCCTAGGAAGATTAAGCAATGTGATGCTTGCATTTTGGGAAAGCATAGCAAACAATCGTTTCATAATTCACACTCTAGAGCACATAGAAAACTTGAACGCATTTATTTAGATTTATATGGTCCAATACCTGTTCGTTTTCCAAATGGAAATAAACATATGATGACATTTATTTATGACTACACCAGAATGTGTTGAGTTTATTTATTGAAGAACAAATTTGATGCTTTTCAAACATTCAAGAACTTTTATACATGGATTGAAAATGATGCACAATCACATATTAGCTCTATTCGCACTAATATTGGAAAAGAATACACTTCAAATGAACTTGAAAATTATCTTCGCCAACATGGGATCAAACATCAAACAACTATCCCTTATAATCCCCAACAGAATGGTGTAGTTAAAAGAAAGAATAAGGCAATCTTAAATATGGTACATTCCATGATTTTCTTCAAAAATGTAAAAATGATGTTTTGGGCTGATGCAGTTCTACATGTTGTATATATACATAATAGATGTCCATCTAATTCTATAAAAAACAAGACTCCATATGAAATGTGGCTTGGGCACATTCTTTCGGTAAAGCATCTCGGGGTCTTTGGTTCCACTTGCTATGCCTTAATACCAAAGGTACATGCAAAAAAACTTGATGGAAGAAGTCGTAAGTGTGTCTTCTTAGGGTATTCAAACACCTCCAAAGCATACTATATCTATGATGAGGTCAACAAAAAGTTTGATGTATCTACAGATGTAATCTTTCGTGAATCACCCAAAAATGACAATGTTGTCGAAATGCAACATGATCATTCACATAGACTCACACATGCAAAATCATTTCAATAATTTGATAATCAGATTCCACATCTCAAAGGTGGGATTCCTATACTAAATCAATCTATGGAATCTTCTTTTGAAACACTCTCCCCTACATGAAACTCCAACAACAGATAACACTTTAAGTGATGCGATTGATAGAATTGGGAGACTCAATCTTGATTCAGCCCCAACTCAATCAACAGAGTAGCCCGAACCATTTGAGAATTGTCCCCCAAAGTGGCTGACAAAGACACTTGATAGTGTTCATCTTGATGAGGTTGCAAAAATAGGAACTAGAAATTCAAACCGAACAAATGGAATTAATGTAGATGACTCTGATTCACCTGTTCATATGGATGTTTCTTATGATTGTGAATTCTATTTGTCTATATATTTTGAACCAAATTCCTTCAAAGAAGCTACTTCTCATGATGAATGGAGAGAAGCAACGCAAAAGGAGTATGATGCCCTGATAAAGAATGGCACTTGGAAGCTGGTTGATCCTCCACTGGGAACTAAACCAATTGGATGCAAGTGGGTCTACAAGAACAAGTATAAAGCTGATGGCTCACTTGACAAGCACAAAGTCGAGCTTGTGGAAAAGGGTTTTGCACAAAAGGAAGGAGTTGATTATGAGGAAACTTTTGCCCCCACAGCAAAATGGGCTATCATTTGGACACTCTTTGCCTTAGCATCTTAGAACGGTTGGAAAGTCCATTAAATGGATGTAAAAACTACTTTCTTGAATGGATATATAAAAGAAAATGCTTTTTTGTCCCAGCCTGAAGGATTTGTTGTGAAAGGACATGTACATAAAGTATGCAAACTTGTGAAATCCTTGTATGGCCTCAAACAAGCACCATGAGCCTGGTATGAAAAACTAACTTAGAATCTTCTGAAACTCAATGTCAAACATTATGATATTGATGATGCAACTTTGTCTGTAAAGAAAGTTGGAAAAAACATTTGTATATCTTGTGGTATATGTAGATTATCTTTTGATGACAGGGAACAATGAAAGCTACATTGCATCCATAAATAAGGAACTAAGGAAAGGTTTTGAAATGACTTATTTGGGCTATGTTCATTACTATCTTGATATTGAAGTAACTCAACATCGAAATTCCATATTCCTTTCTCAAAAAAAGTAGATTGGAGATCTGTTGAATAGATTTGGCATGACTGAATGCAATCCTCTTACTACTCCAATGGAACAAAACTTAAAGCTCACATCCATTGAAGGAAAAGAATTTGAGGATGCAACAAAGTAGAGACAGCTTGTAGAAAGTCTCAACTACCTAACTACTCCCAGACCAGGCCTTTTGTTTGCTAGCAATCCTCTCCAAATTTATGCAAAAGCCTTGTGAGGAACATTGGTCTACTGCAAAAAGAGTTCTAAGGTACTTGAAGGGAACTAAAGACTTTGGAGTCAAGTATACACAGGTGGGTGACTTCAGCTTCATTCGATACTCTAATTCGAACTTTGATGGAGACAAAGAAACTAAGGTTTCTACTTTAGGCTATGCTATGAGTCTTGGATCAGGAGCTGTCTCCTGGAGATCACACAAACAATCAATTCTAGTAGATTCCACAATAGAGGCAGAACATGTGGCAGTAGCCGAGGCAACAAAAGAAATTGCATGGCTTAGGAAAATTATTGAAGATTTGTAGGTAAAACAAATACAATCGACTCCACTCATGATTGGCAATACCTCTACAATAAAGTTGGCCAAGAACCCAAAGTTCCATGATCAAATAAAGCACATCAATACTAAATATCATCTGATTCGACATCATGTTGAGGCAAAAACAATCCATCTCCACCATTGTTCCACTAATGAGAAAATTACAAACATCTTCACCAAAGCACCTGGAAGAATAGAGCTTGAAATATTCAGAACGATGCTTGGACTCACCAACATCCCTTCAGATTAAGGGGGGAATGTTGACACCTAATCAAAGGGATTGGGTGTATAGTTGTAATTAATGTAAATAAATAATAGAGAAGACAGAGAGTCATTGGGAGATGAATCGAATAGTCACTCCCTCTTATATATAATAATGAACAACATGAATGAATATATGAGTTCTGATTTGAGGAGTTACCTCGTGGTCTGAAACAAACCCCTCTTATTATCTCATCCACTCAAAATCCGATGGTAGGACAACAACCTCTACCACGAGTGCACCCATGGAATAATCTCGGCACTATAGCAATGGTTGCTCCTCTTCGCCCTCATCCTAAGCATCCTGAAATATGGTTCCCAAATTTAATCTTGATGATTGACTACCACTAGAGGAACATTTCCACAACTATATGTTGGCCATCAATTTAAATGGGGTCGATGAAGAAGACTGCATTGTCATATTATTTCCATATACCCTTACAAGATCAATAGGATCCTGGTATTTTTAGTTGCCACCTCACTCCATAACTAGCTAGGATATGTTCAAGGAACAATTCCTAGCTATGTTTGGAGATGATAGAACCATTGCATCACTCATCAATGAATTGTTTAATATTAAGGCTAAAAAAAAAGAAAAGGTCAAAGATTTCAACTCTCAATTCAACAAACTACTCAATAAAATTCCCATTGTGTCAGCCCATGGTGCTCATGTTCAAATTGAGTGGTACATATCTTCGCTTCCTTCCAATATAGCCCTTTTGGTAGATAGAGTGAATTTGGCCACATTAGCCAAGAATATGAAAGAAACTCTATCTGTAGAGAAACACATAATTGCTCTTAAAAAGAAGACCTCTAAGGAAGACAAAATATCTAAAAAGCTACTTTCAGAGATGACTCTAAAAGGAAAGCCCAAAAAGATCCATTTGATCTTGAAGGCCTTCAGAAAGTATTGAAAACCATGTCTAACTAAATGGCTAAAATGAAGAAACAAGGTGTTGAATCCTCTTCTACTAAAAAACCTTTCAGATCTTTTAGAAGGAATCAGTCTTCTAGTTCTTAGCCACCAAATACCATATCTAATGTTGAGTCTAACTTAGAAACATAGGAAGAAGAGAACACTATGACAGATGAAAAAAATTAAAGAAGAAGAAGTAGTTGAACTAAATGGGATGTGGGACTTTATCCTTCCAAACGAAGAAGAACAAGAAGCTTTTCTTGTTAGCACCAAAACTAAAGGGCTTGCTGATATGACTCAGTCAAATAAAAAAGCATAAGACTTCAACTTTTGCTTCTAAGGAAAATAAAATCAGTAAAAAGTCTTATCTTAAGGCTTCACAAGCAAATCCATCTTCATCAAATCTTCCATCTACATCAAAGACCTTAGTAGTTATTGATATCATGGAGTATAACATTGTGGAAGACATGAAGAAGACTAGGGCTAATATTTCACTACATGTCACTACATGAACTTAGCAAAACTGAAGCAACAAACGAAATTTTTTCTGAGAGAACTAAATGCAGTTCCTACTTTTCCCCTACCTGTTGCTATTATATCTCAAGCTGCTAAAGGCATGGGTAAACCCATCAATCCTTTAAACAAAGTTGATCCTACAAAATATATCCTTATTGGTGACCGATCTCTCCCACACAGAGCTCCTTTCCTCTTAAATTACAAAATTTTCAATAGTAACCTTCACAATTGTTTGATTGAACAAGAGCCTATTCTAATATAATACCAACAACAATTTGTGCTAAGTTGAACATCACTATTCAAAAGAATGTTGTTCACATAGTACAAATTAATAAAACTAAGGTAGAGGTATTAGGGGAAACAAATTAAGTTAGCATTCAACTTTCCTCAGATCCTAAAGTCTATCAAATAATTGATATATTGGTCACTGACATTCCTAAATTCTATGGTCTAATTCTAATTAGAGACTGGTCTGAGAAAATCCATGGATATTTTGCTACAAACTGGTCTCATATGTGGCTTCCATATAATGGAAAGCCAAATCAAATGGTGTTGACTGAGAGAAACATATGAAACATACATCAACTGAATTTGAAGGTGATAATGAGCTAGTATCATTCAATAATAACATTATTGGAAACTATTCCGCTGAGTCATTTTTAGGGAACTTTAAAGCACATGAGTCTCCCTTTTTGGATAATGTTTTCACGTAACAGATTGAAAATCTCTCATAGATAGATGCTTCCAAGTGTGAAAATTTTGTAAATAAACCTATAGCTAATACTTTATTTTGGACTTTATATTTTCATTGTTCCAATTCTAACAACAGTGCAAGAGATGGTTTCTTTTTAATCAACCAAGAAGGAGAAAAAAACATGTTAGCTTGCGAATTAGAATTTGAATGTACAAATAATACTGCAGAATACGAGGCATTGGTTCAAGGAGTATGCAAAGCAATTGGCCTCGATATCAAATATCTGCACGTTTTCGGAAATTTTGAAATTATCATTAAACATGTAAGAAATATTATTCACTGCCTTTCTAGACATCTTAAGAATTATCAATTATTAATCAAGGATCTTACATCACATTTTTTAGCATTTAATAGTTCTCTTGTAACCATAATGAAAAATTTCGATGCAAATATGTTGGTTTATGTTGCGTCAAAACTCATACTATCTGAAGATTATAGTCCTGATAGGCTTTCCATTGAGTTAATTTTTAGACAATCCATTCCTCACAATGTCACTAATTGTCGTGTCTACAACGATGATTGTGATATTGTAAATTTTGTAACATCAGAGGGGTCATATGATGACCAAATCATAGCTAAAAATGAACATGATCTTCTGTTAAAGCGAAAGGTTGAAGAAAATCCAATACCTAAATATGTAGTGAAATTAGAAGATCTTGATGATATCAAAGACATATTTAAGAAGGTAATTAACGCCAAAATCTAAAGCTCAACCCTTAGATTTCAATTAGTAGACCTTGGAACTATTGACAAGCCTCAAAACGTTAATATAGGTCTTGGTCGATCCTCTGGTGAAAGATCATCATTCATTTGATTGTTGAAGAAATACAAAGGTATATTTTGCTGTGATTATTCTGATTTCAAAACTTAAGATACTTTTATCATATAGCACACCATTCCTATGATCTCTAATATTAAACTAGTGCAACAAAAACTAAGGAAGATTCACCCAAACCTTGGAAGTCAAATGAAATCGCAATTGAATAAACTCCTTAAGGCCATAATCATATTTCCTATTAGGTATTTGAAATGGGTGTTCAATTTAGTGCCTGTTAGAGAAAAGAATGGTGACATTTGTATATGCATATATTTTAGAAATTTGAATAAAGCACGTTAGAAAGACAACTTCCCATTGCCAACCATGGAACAAGTGCTAGAGTCAGTAGCTGGAAATGAGCTCATGACTTTTCTTGATGCATTTTCAGGATATAACGAAATGCTGGTCCATCCAGATGTTATATTGAAAACCACATTTAGAACTAAATGGAGAACACATGCTTATCAGAAAATTCCTTTTGGTTTGATTAATGCATATGCCACATTTCAAAGAGCTATGGATATAGCCTTCAAAGGATTCATTAAAAATCAGTTGTTATTTACCTGGATGATATCGTTGTCTATTCCACGAAGAGAAGTAGCCATTTGAACGTCCTCAAGTAAATATTTGAATGATGTAAAAAATATGGGATCTCCTCAATCCAAAGAAGTCTTATTTTTCCTTAGGCAAAGGTAAGCTTTTAGGATTTGTCATATCAAAAAAATGTTTTTACATTGATCGAGAAAGGATTCAGGAAACTGAAAAAATCCCCTTACCCCATAACAAGAAATCCATGCAGTCTATCTTTGGTCAAATAAATTTTGTAAAAATATTTGTCCCTAACTTTTCACGGATAGTTTTACTGTTACAATCTATGATTAAGAAACATTCAATTTTTAAGTGGGGTCACAATGAAATAAAAACATTTGATCTAACCAAACAAGCTATTATCAACGCTCCCTCCCTGACAACTCCCAATTTTTCCAATAATTTTATTTTATATACATTTTCACCAAAAACATCATATGCTGCTATTTTGACACAACTCAATGATCAACAAATATAAGCACCAATTTCATTTTTAATTCAAACCTGCAAGATGTCGAGTTAAGTTACTCTGTTGTGGAAAAATAGGCCTTTGCTATTTTTAAGTCAATAAATCACTTCAGAACATTACTCCTAAAAAATCACACCAAAATCATTGTTCCATTCCCAACAGTAACGAAATTACTGGTGCAAAGAGAAGTAGGAGAAAAAAGGGCCAGCTCGATAGCTACACTACAAGAATATGATGTTGAAACTAGACCAACTAAACTTTTTAGGGGTCAAGGTTTTTGCAGAATGTTAGCTGGAGCATACAACTTACTAGTAGAAGAAGATTCATGTGATGATATACAAATATATGAGGTAAGCCTCATTGATACTAAATCTCAATATGTTGATCCCATCTTTTATTTAAAAAATGGATATGCCCCTATGCAGCATAGTTACAAAAGAAAAAGGGCTTTGAGATTAAAAGAAAAGCAATATGAAATCATCAATGATGTTTTATTTTGAAAGAATTATGATTCTATTTTACTAAGGCACCTTGAAAAATCTAAGGTAGAGAATGTTTTGCAGGAACTCCATGATGGGCTAGCTGGTGGACATTTTGGAGGAGACACAACAACACATAAAATCATGCATGATGGCTATTACTAGCCAACTTTTTTCAAAGATGCACATGAATATGTAAGGAAGTGTAAAACCTATCAAACTATTGTCGGAAGACAAAGGAAACCTGCATTTCCATTAAAACCGGTCAATATTGTTAGCCTCCTAATTTGCCCCCTTTTGACCATTTTTCCCTTCCTAAATCATGACCATTTACCATTGTTTTACCTCTCTTATACACCCTGATCTTCCACTAATCGAAGTACAATGAAATATTTTGCATGAACTTTATATTTCATATTTTTAACCTAACTTAGCATTAATGAATTATTTATTACATGATTTCTAGCTTATAATCACTCTTGTAACTTATCGATATCTCCAATGTTCTTTGATAGTCAAGTTCTTTCTGTGAAAATTGATCCTAGTGTAGGATCAGATCTCGCACCTGTGCCAGCACAACGAATCTTTGCAGTAGATCTAGACCTCCTTGATCACTCCCTTGTTTTGCACCACTTTAGCCATGACAGAAGGTTAGATCTAAAGGCAGCCGACCTCCAGCTATGACAGCAAGGCAATCCAAAAGTAGCTGAGCTCGGATTTATGAAGAATGAACAACTGGACATTGGCTATGGCCAGTTTTGTAAACTGCCTAATTTTGAAGGCTGAAAGCTAAATTTTGCATATCAGTTATGTAATTGGTTAAACGATCCTTTTTTCCTTCAGCCAAGGATCTATATAACGAGGAATGGAAATAGGACGAGATAGTTCTTGCTAAGTTTGTATAGAATAGAGATATAACTAGGAAGGCAATAACAGGCTTGTATTCTTTTGTTATCATCCAAATATGGGCTGGACTATGTAATCATGAATGTATTTGCCTCTATGAATTAATAAGAAGGGAGCTCTGCCTTATGTTTTCATGAATCGTATTTTTGTTTGAAAGTTGATGATTTGATAGAGTGTTGAGCAACATTTCTATTTAAAAGGGAAACGCACTGGTTGGCTAGGGCCCAACCAACCTAACACATTTACCCTATTTTATGTTCTTGTAATTTATGTTTATAATGCCAAGTGTGATTTAATGTACAACACATGAATTCATGTTTGAGTGAAAGTGGATCCGCAGTGTGAAGTAGTTAGAATTTATTTTCCTGCATCTGATTTTGGATTGGTTTTCCCCACCTGGTCCAAGGAGGAGAAATAAACCTACACAAGTTCATGTTGATGTGTTATTCATTTCCTGTAGTTTTATTTGATTTGGTTTTCCTCGCCTCTTCCAAGCAAGAGAAATAAACCTGCCCGAGTGCATGTTGGTGTGCTATTCATTTCTTGCAATTTTGTATGATTTGGTTTTCCCCACCTAGTGCAAGCATGTGAAATAACCTTGCACCAATGCATGTTGGTGTGCTATTCACTTTCTACAGTTCTGTTTGATTTGGTTTCCCACCTACTCCAAGTAGGAGAAATGAACCTTCACAAGTGCACATTGGTGTGATGAAGCAATTTTTTTTAGTTTACTTATGGCAATTCTGTTGCTTTCATTAATGCTTCACGACAGGATAAATTATAAGGATTTTTCTTTAGTTCTACACTCTATTAAAATTAGAAATATTCATTTTTATGTGTGCATTTGATTTCACAACACTTGCAGTAGTTAAGCTCTTATTTCAAGAATTAAATACTAAGTGTAAGAAGCTCTGACTTGGTGAAAGAACTAGTTTCTTACCACGTGATCTGAGTGCTCTAAACATGAGAAAGTTCAAGCCCTTGCATGAAGGAAAACACTTTTAGTATAGACACCATTTATACCCTCTTCATAAACTTTTGTTCTTGCACTAGTGCAAGCAGACTGCTCCAATGCAAGATATATTAGTGCAAGAAGGAAATCTCTATATAAGCAGGTTTGAAGTGCCCATCTATTCGGACTGCTAAAGTGTCTCTGCTAAAGAAAGACACACACTCAGTAGTTAATCAATAGTTAGGTAGAGTGATTGCTCCTTTATTTTTAAATCTCTTTTGCAAATGTATTCTTCATCGTTCCAGTCTAGATAATTTTGATGGTTCAAGTTGCCTTTTTCTTTCTTTAGTTTTATTCAAAAATGTTTCCTTTAAAGAAGTAGGGATTGACATTAGAAATATCATATCATCTTCAGAATTTCATGTGTTTCACCTCTAAGTTTATGAATCCCCTCGGTTGACAATTAAGTGTTGGGGAGTTTGCTTAAGTGCAATTCCTGCACCCAACGTTTTGGCTCTGTTGCCAGGGAGGAGATTTGATTTGGTAAGAATTTTCTAATTATACTATAGAGATAATTTTTTCCTTCATTTCTGTAGTATTTTTTTGAAAACATTCTTTGAAGGAATTTTACTGGTTTTGATTGATTTTGAACAACATTTTTATTAGAAATTGTTTTTCTTATTTTTCTTTCTTTTTTGAAATGAATGCCTGGAAAAGGTAGGGGTTCAAAGCCCACTAAAGGCTGAAATAATTTTGAAAACCATTCTCATATTGGGTCTCCTTTTGTAAGTAGGAAGCCCAATCCAATCCCAACCAATCATGCAGGAACATTCCACCTGGAATTTGGTGACAATAGCTTAGGTGTGGTTCAATCTGTTGGGAGCAAAAGGGAAGCAATGGCAGACCGTGAAGATCATGGGGAAAGGACTGATTAAAATCAGGCAAGTGGGGAACAATCCACTTTTGTGTTTCCAATTGTGGACCCTGATACTGTGGGACAAATGAAGAACATTCCACCATCAGCTCTCCCTCATTTCCATGGTAAAGTTCATCAAGATCCCGACTCTTTTATATTCGAGTTTGATACTTTGTGTAGAAGTTATGATTATTCAACTGATGCTCAGAAGCTAAGATTATTTCCTATTACTCTCAAGGACTTAGCTTTGTGCTGGTTTATGGGGTTAGGAGGAAACAGTATAGCCTCTTGGGATCAGATGAAGAGACTTTTTTTTATCTAAATATCAAGAATATTGCAAAACTCGACACATGCAGGATGAGATTTTTGCAATCATACAGGATGATGATGAAACTCTTGAAGACTATCAAGAAAGTTTTTTGTATATTTTACATAGGTCGAAACTTAAGCTTGATTCCAATACTATTAGAACCTTGTTCTTAAGATGACTTACTGATATTGCTAGAAATAATTTAAATCTGTTAGGACAATGTGATATTTCTCAACAAACTTTCGAACAAATCTGTGAATTATGCGGAAAATTTTCAAGGAATCGGTATAGATCTGGTAGAGGAACTGAAAATAGAAATAGAAAAATCGAATCCACTGATGAAATGATTACTGGACTAGAAAATAAAATGGAAAACATAAAAATTGATATAATGAATATTGTTACCAAACAGTTGGACTCTTTAAAATTTCAACAAAAATGCATGAAGTACAAGAGTCATTAAGTATTTTCTATCCTAAATGTAGAGAGAAGCATCCTCCTAAAGAATTTCCTCTTACTTTGAAAGAAGCTAATAAGTCTGCTATTTGTGTAGAAGACCATATCATAGAAAAATGTCCCTCTATACTAGGACTTGAAGCTGTATTTATAGGGGGACGTCGTGAAGATGAATACTTGTATGCTACGGGAGAAAAAAGAAATTGGCCTTAGTTAGGTGCAGGCATGGCTCTCGAATTTTCTCCACACTACTTTGGTTATAATTCACATGCATATTCTTATCCTAACACTAATCAACAGTGGCAGTATGTAAATGAATAACAGCATGGGCAACCTTCTCAACCATGGAAACAAGGTTGGAGAGGGCCAACTCATTCTCCATATTCCTATCTGCCACCCATGCAGTCATATCCATCTACACATGCACCTTATCCAATGCCTCAAACTTCGAGTCAGCCTACTCCACCATTACCCTTACCTCCACCTTTTCGACCTCTTCAATTTCCTTCTTAGCCTATGAACAATCCTAACAATAATAAAGTAGTACAAATGATCTATGTAAGAAACCCACCTTTATTCGGCTACCAGTCTATTCCAGTTGGGGTTCATGATATTCAATTAATATCAGGAAGGACTGTAACATAAAAAATCAGAAGGAACCTAGAGTGATTGTTGAAGAGAAAGAAGAAGAGGAAACTATTAATCATTCTCCAAAATCCATCACTAAGCAGTCGTTACCGTTTCAATCCTTGCCACCTTCTTCAAACTAGCCTCCCTTCCCAGAGAGGCTAGTAATGGAAAGAAGTGAGGCTATTTCTGAGACTAGTTTGGCATCAAAGCTTCAGAATATTTTCATTAAGATACCTTGGCTCAAAGCCATCAAAGAGATCCCTATTTGCACTAAAATTTTTAAGGAACTCTATCTCAAGAAACCCAAGAGGAAGAGATTGGAACCCAAAACCATTCAATTTGTTGGTAGGGCAATAGAGTTGATGACAGGATGTGTGTCGATGGAAAAATACGCTAACCCCAAAAACCCTATTGTCTCAGTTTAGTTTGGTAATTTCCTTGTCCCTAATGTTCTTATAGACATGGGGGCAGCCATTAATGTCATGACTAAGCAAACCATGGATCAACTTCGGTTATCTCATCTTCGCCCTACTCCCATTGTGCTTGAATTAGTAGATAGATATAAAATTAAGCCAGAAGGAGTAGTGGATGATGTGATCATATCATTAGATTCTTGGGAATATACTATTGATTTCATTGTGCTTCAGCCAAAGAACCCAGTAGGAGGACATCCCTTGATCTTGGCTCGACCATGGCTTGCTACAACCGATGCATATATTGGATGTCTCTCTAGTGATATGTATATTTCACATGGAGAATCTAGGAAGAAAGTTACCTTAGACCCCCATGCTAGATCCATTCAGGACTTTTACAATACTTTATGGTTAGACTGGTGTAGTGATGAGGAGACTCAACTCATTTCCTTTATCAATCAGCATACTGGGTCTTCACAAGAAGATGAGATTCAAGATTTCTTGAATAATGTAGACACTATGCCTAATTTTGAGCTATTGAGCCAGATCTTTAACCTAGATTTTCAAGATAATCGTGATTCTCATTCTTCTGTGCAGCTGCATCTAGCCACCCCCTTGAGTACTCCTGAGCCTGATAATACTCTTGTTGAGACTTAAATCCTTGTATATTAGTTCAGATTTGGACTCATCTCAGTGAGAGTAGCTTGTGAATTTGTTGCAAAACCATCTTAATGCCTTTGCATGGGGCTATGAAGATATGAAAGGAATCCCCCCTAAAACTTTTACACATCACATCTATATTCAGGAAGGAGCCCGACTTGTCCAACAACCCCAAACATGAATAGGTCCAGCTCTAAAAGATATTGTGAAGGAAGAAGTACAAAAACTCTTGGATACTAGGTTTATCTATCCTACTTCCGACAGTCAGTGGGTCTCTCCATTAGTGCTAGTACCTAAGAAAGATGGAAGATGGCGAATTTGTATTCATTATCGAAAATTAAACAAAGCCACTCTCAAAGATTACTTCCCTCTCCCTTTCATTGACCACGAGCTTGATACCCTTGCAAGAAAGAAATACTTCTCCTTTTTGGATGGCTTCAGTGGTTATAACCAGATACAGATTGCACCTTAAGATTAGGATAAAACTACTTTTACATGACGATGGGGTATATTTTCTTATAGAGTGCTCCGCTTTGGTTTATGTAATGCCCCGACTACCTTTCAAAGGGCAGTACTGCCCATTTTCGTTGATCTAGAATTTGTAGAAATTTACATGCATGACTTTTCTATGTTTGGTGATTCTTTTCAGAAAGCTCTCAAAAATATGGAAAAATTACTTCTTCATTGTCAGGAAGTGCATCTCGCCTTGAGTGACAAGAAATGTAGATTAATGTGTAAAGAGGGAATAGTACTTGGCCATTTGATTTCTGGTAAAGGTATCCAGGTTGATCCAGCAAAGACCGAAGCCATTCTACATCTTCCTGCGCCCAAATCTCAAACAGAGGTAAGAGGTTTCTTAGGACATGCTGGTTATTATAGGAGATTCATTGAAAAATTTTCTAAGATAGCTGCTCCTCTCTTTCGACTTCTAGCTAAGGATAGTGAATTTTGTTGGACTACATCTTTCCAACATTCTTTTGAAACAACGAAGGAAATGTTAGTGCATGCACCAATTTTAAGAGGTTGTAACTAGTCTCTACCTTTTCATATTTCCTCTAATACTTCAGATTTGGCTATTGGCGTAGTTTATGACAAGAGGAAAATAAACAATAATATGTTATTTATTAAATTAGTAAGAATTTTCCTTCCACTGAATTAAATTATATAGTTACAGAGAAAGAGTTTTTAGATGTAATTTTTGCAATTAATAGGTTCAGGCAATATATTACAGGATATGAAGTATTTTTTCATATTGATCATTCCACAATTACATATTTGATGAATAAACCATTAACTAGCAGTAGAGTGACTAGGTGGTTACTATTATTGCAGGAATTTAATATTACTATTGCTGATAGACCAGGAAAATCTAATGTTGTAGAAGATTTTCTTTCTAGATTAGATAATCCTAGTGAAGCAATTCCTGTTAATGATGATTTTCCAAATGAACATCTTTTTGCTATGTCAATAGATTCTCCATCGTTTGTAAACATTGCTAATTATTTGGTTACTGGAAAAACACCACCCAACTTGTCCGCTCATGAAAAGCGGTGTATTGTTCAAAAAAGTGCTACATATTCCTAGATTCAAGGAGATCTCTTTTACACTGGTCTGGATCTGATTATCCGTAGGTGTGTAAGAGAGGAGGAAGTGTTTGACATCTTGAAATCTACTCACAATGAACCTTGTGGAGGCCACTTCGCTAATAAGCAGGTTGCATATAAAGTATTGCGTGTTGGTTACTATTGGCCCTCCTTGTTTAAGAATGCCAAAAAGTATGTCAAGCATTGTGATAGATGTAAGCAAATGGGCTAGCATAATCAAACCAATGAAATGCCATTATGCTTGCAAGTTATGATTGAGCCAATTGAAAAATGGGCTATTGATTTTATAGGGTCGATAAATCCAACATCATTAAGTAAAAAGCATATCTTGGTTTGTACAAATTTTGTTACAAAATGGGTAGATGCTAAAGTTGTTTCTTTTGCTACAGAAAAAGTTGTTGTTGATTTTATTTTTACTAAAACCTTTACTAGATTTAGTGTGCCTAGAGAAACTGTTTCTGACAATTGTCCGCAGTTTATTTCTAATCTGGTACAGCGTTTCATGGAGAAATATAAGATCTAACACATGAAATCCACGCCGTATCACCCACAAGCAAATGGCTAGGTGGAATCCATGAACAAAGTGATCGAGTCCATTTTTACAAAGATAGTCAATATGTATGAGAAGGACTAGGTTGAATGATTACCAGAGGCATTGTGGGAATACAAAAGACTTGGATAAAAAGCACGGGACATACACCATATGAGCTGGTATATGGAAAACAGGTTCTGTTACCAATTGAATTCCACATCAAAACTTTCAGAACAGCAGTTTAGTTATGACTAGATCTCTCTGAGGTACAACAATAGCGTCTTCTCCAATTAAATGAGTTAGATGAATTTTGTAGGGATGCAGTTCAGTAGAACATACTAATTTAGTAGCAACGTAAAATGTGGCATGACATGTCTATTAAGAAAAAGTAGTTCCAAATAGGTGATTGGTTGCTATTTTATGATTCTAGATTTAAAATCTTTAAAGGGAAATTCCATACATGTTTGATGGGAACTTATGAAGTGATCCGAGTATTTCAGAATGGAGTAGTAGAAGTTAAGACTATTGATGGACAAAAGTCAATATTCTTTTTAAATGGACACAAGCTGAAGAAGTATTTTCAGCCGCCTACCAAGAAATATTTTACACAACAAGTCGAGAAACAATTTGGGACAGTAGTGGAAAATGGTAATACCAACCTTTTGAAAACATGAACTCTCTTTCTTCTTAAAAATAAAAATAAAAAACAAAATAATAAGAAAAAAGTAAAGAAAAAAAATCCTATAATTACGACATGATTACAGAAGGATCAACCTAAAAACTAGCTTTCTAGCAGGAAGATCAAAAATCTCTAATAAAAAGAAAATGTTGCTTGATCTTTAGATATGCTAGCTACCACCAAGTAAAAGAAGGTTTAGCAAAACCAACCTTTATATAGTTGGGGTAATTAAATTGGACATTTTTACTCAAAATAATGCTTAATTTTCGCTGCAATTATTTTTCTTGCACCAGTGCAGGAAAACCTTCCAAAAACATTTCTTCCTTTCTTCATATTCCACTTTCGTAATATTGCCTGAGTTTTCTTCCTCAATCCTAGAATGATTAACATTTCGAAATTCTTCTAAATATACCATGTCTGCTTAGAAAGAAATCTCACTTTACCCTTGAATTTTTTTCCCTAGCCCACTTCAATTTATTCCCTCTTTTGGTACTATTCCTAGAATCCTTGTAATATAATTCCTTCCCATTCTAAAAATTCCCCTTTCCAACTTCTTTACTCCCTCACGAATTTATTGTAGGATCTCTCACAAAGAGCAAAAAGATATGCTCGAAAGCATCAAGAAAGGGCAAAGAAAATTTTCAGTATAAGTTGAGGAAGTCATGTGAAAATCTAGCTTATATTTTATTTAAATTCTTTGTTTTAGATATTATGCTCGCACTAGTGCAAGCATGTATGTCGTCAGCAACATAGTACAAGTTCTTGTTATAGGATATGGCATAAGAAAAGTGGTCATCATGAAATTTATATGAAGTCCTTTCACTTAACCGATGAAATACTTATGGTATCATACTAACTAGGAGAAATTATTTAAAGTACAAGGGGTTATTTCAGTTAGAAATCATGACCTTTTCTAATAAATGTTAAGTTCCTTTTTCTTGAATTATGAAGGAATGCAGAAATATTTTAATTGTTGCTTGGAAATGATTACCCCTCTCCACCATAATCCTAAATGTCCTTCACTCATAATTATTACCTCACCTAGCCATTAAACTATCGCCACAAGTACCAATCTAGCCTAACCTGAAAGATGACATGCAAATATGGTGAATGATTTGCTGATATGCTGGAAAGGATGGTGGACAGTTAGATTTATATTTATAAGGACCAATTTCCTTGGTATTGCATTTAAAATTTCAGGACTCAACTATTCATAGGCATTAAGCAACAATTATGCCTGTTTGGAATGAACCCCTATGTCCCAGCAAAATTGAGTAGACCATCGAGTATCACAATAGTCTTGCACTATTGCGAGACTCAGGTTTTCTTTTGTTTCTGCAGATTTTTTATGGGTATGATAGGGAAGTGGCTTTATAGTTCACAAGGAGTTTTAGAAACGACCGAGTGAGAATTGGGACTCTCAAATTCAAAGTCACAGAGGAATTCATAGCAATAGCGATGAGCTTAGAGAACAGTGGAGAACAATGGTTTAAGAATCAGAAGCTAGAAAGGAGACACTAGAAGCATTTCATTGTTGATAAAAAGATAGAGGTAGACTGGAAAGTAGGAGTTCCACGCAGTGTCATGCTGGGTCAGTGGAAAGACCTCCTCTTCATTTTACAAAAGTTTGTGACCTGCGAAGGAGGATACACCCCCGCCTTGGTATATCACTTTAGGATGCTACAACATTTTGAAGTCAGCTAGCATGTCCAGTGGAGGACGAATTTCCCTTATTTTCTGCTCAAAATCTTGGAGAAAATGGCTAAAATCATACAGGACAGTAGGGCAGACCAGGCTGACACAAGGTTATATAATCACAGCCTAATAAAAATCTTGGTCTTAAAATAGTCAGAAGTGAAAGGTATGACATGGGAAGTGTTGTTAAAACAACTTCACAGAGGGACAGCCATTGGAAAGGGGATAAAGGACCCCGCCAGCACATGCAAGAGCCCAAGAAAAAATGAAAAGGGAAGTCTTTATTACACCAATGTAAAAAGGAAGCGATTTGAACAAGTAAAGAAGGCCTCACCTTCAAATTAGAGGATGACTAGAACACCAACTAAAGTGACCACTTCAACCCCCGAAAATGACAACCTGCCAGTCCTTGCAAATGCAACCAAGTTTGCAGAGGTCGAGGACTATGCTTTTTTGGCCGATTTTATCAAGAATCCTTGGAAAAAGAGAAGAGTCTCTGATGAAGGAAAAGAACCACAGTCCCCGTAGGGCATGGAATCCCCTCTTTCACCACTACGAGAAGAAGAACTGGTGAAAGAAGAAGAAAACAAAGAAGAAGAAGAAGACGAGACAGAGGAAGAAGCACCAGATGATGAAGAACCCACAGAAGAAGAAGAAGAAGGTGAATCTGAGGAAGAAAAGGCAGAACTTGAGAAAGAAGAGGCAGACCCTATAAAAGATGAAGTAGAAGAAAAAGAAGAAGAGGTGGAATCTGAAGAAGAATTAGGAGAAGAAGAACCAGAAGAAGAAGAATTAGAGGAGGAAGAAGCAAAAGAAAAGGAACCCTAGGGAGAAGAGATTCTTGATGTAACCTTGGTGGATATGGAGGTCCTTGAGAAAGACACAACTCCTACTGAAACAGAAAAAAAAAAAGGAATTGGTAACTCCTGCTGCTCGGGTAGTTGAGTTAGAACTTCAAGTACAAAATTTAGAGCAGCTTGTAGCCAAAGCACATGAGGACAAAGAATATAGCAGAGGAGAGTTGATGGAAGAAATCCAGAAGAAGAAAAGGGAAGTTAAAGTCTGGAAGTACCAAGCTATGCAATGTTTTAGGCAACTTAAAAAGGTGGCCAAGAAGTTAAAGAGAACCAAAAATAAGAAGCCTGAAACATTGTAGGGTGATGACAGTATACCCGAGCAGGATCGAGCTGGAGTGTTTAAAGTTTTGAAGATTTTTGCAGAGGTTAAGAGTTGTGTGAGGAAACACGGTACTTTAGTGATGGGAGGATGTGAGCCCCCTAATTTTCTCCCTTTTGTCCATTTTTCCCTTCTTAATCATTACCATTTACCGTTGTCTTACCTCTGCTATGAAACCAACTAACGAAAAGATAGAAAAGATAGATCAACGCCTTAGAATTGAGCCTCTTCGATGGGGAAACCTCCTTTACATCACATAAATGAAAAATTCTTGGATGATACAAATGACAATACCTCCTCTATATATATAGGAGTCTAAGGGTTCATAATATAATTAAAGCCAACATAACAATAATAATGTAAGGGCACAATAATAACAATAGTGGGCTTCTGTGGGGCACAATAGTAACAATATGGGGACTACATGTGTACAAAAATATAATAAGAGGGTTGTATTAATAACAATAAGGGATTGCACTAGTAGTATAGGGGCCTAACATGCCCCTCTCATTCAGAAAGTGTTGTCCTCAACACTTGAGTAGTTCTTGATGCTTCTATAAAAAATTCTTGTCCTCCCATGTGGACTCCTAAGTAGGTAAGTTCTTCCACTTGATGAGATACTCTGAAATCAATCAATTTCATCGCTGTTGGGTTTTTGTTTCTATGACTACTCCAGGTTCCAATATGATTTTTCCTTCCTCTTCAAGTTCTTGCAAAATTCTTTGAATTGGGATCTTTCGCAAATTTTGAATGAGTGGCCACACTTCTTCATCCTTCTTCCATTCATCCCTTACTTCGTTTATCCAATCCGGTTGGATAATAGAAATAGCACAAAATAATGCTTCCAGATCCTCATCCTTTCTTGAGAGTGCATCTGCAACAAAAATTTTCTTCCCTTTTTATAGATGATATCAAAGTCATAACCCAACATATTTATGACCCATTTTTTCTGTTCTTCTCAAGATAATATTTGTTCTAAAAAGTATTTAAGACTATCATGATCAATTTTTACCTTGAAGTGTCTTCCGATTCTGTAAAGTCAGCATTTCTTAAGTGCATATAGTATTGCCAACATTTCCTTCTCATAAATGTCTTGCTTCAAATGTAGCCGTAAAAATACCCAATCACCTACATCAAAATATTTTTCACTACGATGTAGATCTACCTATTGTTTCATTCGATTTTGCACAAAAGTGGCGTTATCCTTTAAAAGTTGCAGAACTTTTCATTGATGCTTGATGTGATATTTCACTGCTTGAACCTTTTTCTTCTTGATATGTCCTTCTATCTTTATAGTTTGAGGAGTGATATTTCTTCCAATCCTTTACAAGATATGCTCAGATTCATTTCTTGATGCTCGATGTGATCTTTCACTTCTTGAACAATTTTCTTCTTGATATGCCCTTCTATATTGATAGTTTGAGGAGTGGTAATTCCGACCAATGAATTACAAGATATGGTTGGATTCATTTCTTCTTTCTCGATGTGATCTTTCACTTCTTGCACCTTTTTCTTCTTGATATGTCCTTCTATCTTGAGAGTTTGAGGATTGGTAATTCTTGCCAATGCTTTACAAGATATGGTCTAATTCATTTCTTCTTTCTCTGGGTTGGGTCCTGGCGTATATCCTCTTCTTTTGATATTTATTGATCCTTTTATTCCTCCTCTTCACAATATATGTAAAATAATTTCTTCTCAACACACCTTATGACCTTTAGTGCATTTTCTATCATAATTGTAACAAAGCCCTTTTCCTCTTTTTTCTTCCAGCCGTTGTGGTGTAACCCTTGTAGGTTGTGGAAGGCTAGGAGAAACAACACTTCCATATTTATAATTGTGAGGGGTAGACTTCCTTGCTTCCATAATTTTACTTTCCACTATGTAACAAATCCATTTTACTCTTTAAAATTGTTGTGGTGTTGCTCTAAAGAAGGTGTTGCTCTTTGTATCCTCATAATGTGCTATCATTTCCTCTGTGAAAATTGACCATGTAACAAGTTGTTTACGAGAACAAAGCCATTTATACAATAAAAATTGATCTTGTTCTAAATATGAAGATGCAATGCATACCTTTTATAATAGTGGTACACCATGCAGATCAAAATATTTCTCCATCTAAAGTATCCAATTTACCAGATCGTTGCCATCAAACTTCCTCATCTTGATTTTTCTTTATTTTAGGAGCTCGATCTTGAAATGACTATAACTCTATACTTTCAGATCTTTAATTTCTAAAATTGTGATCTACGGTAGCCCTCTGCATCCTCTTTCCAATATCACTAGTCTGATCCAAATTGGATTCTCCAAGGAAGGGTTATGCCAAATCTCCCACAGTCACCTGATTATAGACTAGTTCAGTAGAGTGAAATTGTACGACGTGCCACATGTCATTGTTTCGACCTTTGGCTCTAAAAAATATAGACATGAAACTACAGTCTGTCCTCTTTTTTTACCTTCTTACGAAATTTTAATTTGATGCTTAGAGAGAAATTTATGACAATTTTCCCCAAGTCAACTGTTTGGAATGTAATTCAGGAGTCTACAAAAAGTCCAAATTCCTTAGACCATATCTCCACAAATATAGCGCAAAATTCTCTGAAATTCAGACCCGAGTTTCAGTACGATTTTGTCTCAAATGTATTTTTTCTTTTTGCTTTTGAAATGTCGGAGAAAAAAGTTATAGAAAAAATACCATGATGACCTATTTAGAGCAGCGAAACCTAAGAATCCAAAGCTCTAATACCAAATGCTATGAAACCAGCTCACGAAAAGATGGAAAAGATAGATCAACACCATAGAATTCCACCTCTTTGAGGGGCAACCTCCTTTACATTACATAAATTAACAATTCTTGGATGATACAAATGACAAGACCTCCTTTATATATATAGGAGTCTAAGGGGTCATAGTATAATTAGAGCCAACATAACAATAATAATGTAAGGGCACAATAATAACAATAGTGGGCTTCTATGGGGCACAATAGTAACAATATGGGGACTACATGGGTACAACAATATAATAAGAGGGTTGTACTAATAACAATAAGGGGTTACACTAGTAGTATAGGGGCATAACAACCTCTCTTATACACCCTCATCTTGCAGTAATCCAAGAACGATGACATATTTCTCATGACCTTTATATTTCATATTTTTAACTTAACTTAACATTAATTAATTATTTATTACATGATTTCTCACTTATAATCACTCTTGTAACTTATCTATATCTCCAGTGTTGCTTGATAGTCAAGTGCTTACCATGACCACTAATCCTAGTGCAGGATTAGATCTTGCACTGGTCCCAGCACAATGAATCTTTGTAGCAGATCTGAACCTCCTTGATCGCCGTCTTTTTTTTCACTACTTCAACCACAACAATAGGTTAGATCTAAAGGTAGCCAACCTCTAGCTATGACAACAAGGCAATCCAAAGGTAGCTAAGATCGGATTTATGAAGAATGAACAGCTGGACATTGGCTATGGCCGGTTTTGTAAACTACCTAATTTTGAAGGCAGAAAGCTAAATTCAGCATATCAGTTATGTAATCGATTAAAAAATCCTTTTTGCCTTTCGCCAAGGATCTATATAACGAGGAATCTAAATAGGATGAGATATTTCTTGATAAGTTTGTATAGAACGGAGATATAATCAAGAAGGCAGTAACAAGCTTTGATTCTTTTGTTATCACCCAAATCTGCGCTAGACTATGTAGTCACGCATGTATTTGACTCTATGAATTAATAAGAAGGGAGCTCCGCCTGATGTTTTCATGAATGATATTTTTGTTCGAAAGTTGATGAATTGATAAAGTGCTGACCAATGTTTCTATTTAAAGGGAAATGCGCTGGTTGGCTAGGGCCCAACCAACCCGGGACGTTTACCCTAATTTGTGTTCTTGTAATTTATGTTTATACTGCCAAGTATGTTTTAATGTACAACACATGAATTCTTGTTTGAGTGAAAGCGATCCACAGTGTGAAGTACTTAGAATTTATTTTCCCACATCTAATTTTGGATTGGTTTTCCCCACATAGTCCAAGCATGAGAAATAAACCTGCACCAGTGCATGTTGGTGTGCTAATCATTTCCTATAGTTTTGTTTGATTTGGTTTTCCCTGCCTGGTCTAAGCAGAAGAAATAAACCTCCACCATTGCATGTTGGTGTTCTTTTCATTTCCTATAGTTTTGTTTGATTTGGTTTTCCGCACTGGGGCCAAGTAGGAGAAATAACCCTGCACCAGTGCACATTGGTGTTCGATTCACTTTCTGTAGTTCTGTTTGATTTGGTTTCCTCACCTGGTCCAGGCAAGAGAAATGGACTTGCACCAGTGCACGTTAGTGTTGTGTAGCAAGTTTTTCTAGTTTACTTCTAGCAGTTCTCCTGCCTTCGCTAATGCTTCATGACATGATAAATTATAAGGATTGTTTCTTTATTTCTACACTATGTTAAAATTAGAGACATTCATTTTATGTCTCCAATTTGATTTCACAACACTTGTAGCAGTTAAGCTCTTATTTCAAGAATTAACTACTAAGTGTAAGCATCTCTGATTTGGTGCAAGAACTAGTTTCTTGCCACGGGATCTATGTTCTGAACTTGAGAAAGTTCAAGCCCTTGCATGAAGGAAAACACTTTTAGTATAGACACCATTTATACCCTCTGCATAAACTTTTGTTCATGCACTAGTGCAAGCAGACTCCACCAATGCAAGATAGATTAGTGCAAGAAGGAAATCTCTATACAAGCAAGTTTGAAGGGCCCATCTGTTGAGACTGCTAAAGTGTCTCTACTAAAGAAAAACTCACACTCAGTTGTTAATCAATAGTTAGCTAGAGTGACTACTCCTTTATTTTTAATCTCTTTTGCAAATGCATTCTTCCTTGTTCCAGTTTAGATAATTTTGATATTTAAAGTTGCATTTTCCTTTCTTCAGTTTGATTCTGGCATTTTTCCTTTAAAGAAAGTAGGGATTAACATTAGAAATATTCATACCATCTCTGGCATTTCTTGTGCTTCGTCTCTAAGTTTACGAATCTCCCTAGTTGACAATTAAGTGTTGAGGAGTTTAATTAAGTGCAAATCCTACACTCAACAAACATTAAACAACCTTTTGAGCAATGGGGACTGGACATAATGGGTGAGATCATTCCTTACTCTTCAAAGCAACATAGATAAATCCTTACAACAACTTATTACTTTACTAAATGGGTGGAATAAATTCCACTAGAGGTAACCAATTCTAAGAACATTATCAAATTTATTGATTAATTTATCATTACCAGATGTGGCCTAGAAATTTCCCTGATGTTTGACAATGGATCTTATTTAACACGCAACACTATGAGAAAATTAACTCTCAAAAGAGGTTTCAAACATAAGTATTTTGCTAACTATTATCCTCAAGGAAATGGTTTAGCCAAATCAACCAATAAAAATCTCATTAGGATTATTAAACAAACTATTTATTAGAGTCACAGAAGCTAGCATAAATATCTAACATTTCCTCTATGGGAAGATCAGATAACACAGAAGGCCTCAATATGCTCTTCTCCATTTAATCTTGTATATGGGAATGATTTTTTCCTTTATACAAATAGAAGAAGAAAGAGAGAAAGCCAAAATCATATATGCTCATCTTCAATAGTTAGTTAAATCTTCCTCTGATGCAAATTCTATCAGTCGAAATCCATTTCAACTTGGAGACCTTGTATTGAAGTGGGCTAAGCCACATGAGGAAAAAGGTAAGAATACCAAATTCAAAAGAATGTGGCTTGGACAATTTCAAAGTGTAGAGAAAATCAGCCCTTGATTGTTTCTATTGCAAGATTTAATAGGCAAGAGAGATTCTCTACCCGTGAATGGGCAGATATCAAAGAAATATTTTTCATAGGAGATAACCTCTTCTATCCCTTGTATACTATCGCCTTTACTTTTCCTACGAAAATAAAAGTTAAATAGTATTTACTTTTGGCCTTAAAACAAAAAATCTCTTGAAATCTTTTTCTTTTATAAGTAGATAATGTTAAGGAAATAATTATAACTTTTGAAAATTAACTAGGTTTTATCTCTCTAAAATCTGCTTGTTTCCACGAAAATTATTTATTGTTTTCAGAAACCTCCAACTTTATAAAGAAAATTTTGTTCTACTATCAGTAAAGAAAAGTATTTTTAACAAAGTAAAGACTCTCCATAGATAAGCATATTCAACTCTATAATTGTCATCCAAAACCCTTAAAGAGTCAATGATTCTCCCCATCCAGTAATCTTTTCTCTTTTTAGAGTGTAATTCTAAAAGATACTAAAACTTAAAAGACAAGAGGTCTCATCAAGAGTGTGCTTACCATGTTCATAGGAAAATAATAGAATGACATTACAAATACTGCATACCAAAACAGGGTAATGGCTTGAGATTTTTTTAATCAAAAGACAAGGGGTCTCATCAAGAACCATATTGTACAGTTGAATTACAACCAGTGAATGGAATTGTCACTATTTTTCCACCAAACTAAGATGATGACTTTTAAGTAATAAAAAGAAAAAAAGTGGCAAAAAATAAATTGTTGAAGAAGGGAAAAAAGAGGAGAATAAGTATATGATTTCGAATTTATCTCTAAAAACTGCTCTATTATCTCGATGGGACATTGAATCATTGATGGTTAAAAGGTAACCCTATCAAGGCTCTAGACGCCTGCTCGCAACAGAGGCTCTATGAGAGACAAATGAGTACATCTAGAAGTTGATCTACAAGAACCCCCTACTCTATCTTTAAACTAAGTAAAAATTGATATAGACAAAGGAATTTGCATTTTGAAGAGGATATCAAATGAATTGTAATTAGGTGAGTTTGTTTTTTTCTATTATTTAGAGAAATGTTACTTATCTTAAATTTCATGCAATTCCTATTTCCTAAACTATCTTTATTTTCAAAGTTTTAGAAATTTCAAAATTATTAGAGATAACTAGTTCTTCCAGTGAATCACCAATTGTTATACTCTTCAATAACCCCCCCATTTATTATATTAATAGTTATTATTGTATTAACAAATGGGGACCCTTTAACAATTTATTTTTCAAAGAACTTAGTAGATAAGAGCTTTCCTTTTTGAAACAATTCATAATAAAACTTTGGATAAAGTTCAGGTATCAAACCAAGTCACTTTGTGATTAGGCATTCCTAGTTTATCACGAATTGCGGGATCCAAAGTAACAATGGTTAGTCATGAGGCAGTATCTGTGAGATGCGATAAGAGAAACCCCCATAAAAGACCCAAAGATAGCATTAAACTTTTTATAATACTTAAGGCTTAAGATATTATTTAAATTATTTATCACAATCACATCGCGGCTTTTATAAGAGTGTAAAACATACAAACCACAATAAAATGTGAAATGCAACGTGATTCAGACCCGAAGAAATATTAAAACTATTACAAAACTTCAATTGGGTCCAACATATTGTAAATATCTATTTTAATGAAATAAGCCTTTGCATAAAGGAAACACAATTTGAAAGTTCAAAAGTATGTCACTCATCACAAATCAAAAAATATAAAAGCAACTTTAAATTCGTCTATTTCTAATTTGCAAATTGCAATTCCTGATCTTTTTGATATTCATGATTTGTGATCTTTCCGGTATTGTGATATTGTGACTTGCGATATTGCAATTTATAGCAATCCTAAGATTAGTATCGTGCATAACAAAAACCAATTTGAAACATCATTTTGAAACTTGCGATGTGATATTTTGACAAGACATAAAGGAAATCTTGTATAGGCCTTAATGCATAGTTGATGAGCTTTAAATGCATTTATTCATTTAACGGCTCGAGATGATAGATATATTTTTATTCGTGTTTGAAATGAAAGATCCATGCTTACATTCTTTCACAATTTTCTATGCTAATTGTGTTTCCACTTGCATTTACCACTCTACGTTTTTATCATGTTTTCTCCATTTTCCTGAATTTCAAGAAATCTTCAAAGAAGGTAGCAATCTCAAGAATGGTTAAGAAGGGAAGAAAGACCGCAGCGGCTACTGGGTCTAAGGAGTGATACATTCAACCACTCTTCTTTGGTACAACCTGTAACAAGGATGGCACAACTACATCTTCGGAGGCAATGTATAGTTTACTGGAGGATGAAAAACCAAGGCCTCTGAAACTAAAGAAACAACAGATGCTACGGATTCATCTGACACTTCTTACATCGAAGAAGCATGTTCTTTCCTACACAGGATAGTTGCAAGGCCAAAAATATTACCATACACAGATATGGTAAGATGAGCTATTCATAATGTGGATATTTCAGATAGAATGTTTAGAAAATCCAGGCAAAAGACATGGGGCCATTCAAACCACACAATTTGAGACAAATGTACCACCTACCATAGCCATAGAAGATCTATGATAAAGCTTTTATTAAGATTTTTGGCAAAGAAAATGAAGAAACAATGGAAGTTATGTAGAATTGGAGGTTTGGCTCCAACAAGCTGAGTCGAGAGAAAACGAATATGTACCCCATTGCATCTCCATCAGCCCCACACAATTTTGCAGCTGCAATGTTGTATAGGCTATTCAAAAAGGCTAATACCAACAAGCTTTCAATTGAATGGGTTCCCTTGATTGCTGCAATTGTAAATTCTATGACTATGAACTATAGTAATATTTTTTTAGACAATTTAGCCACGGCCATTAGAGAATATAGGCAAAATAAAATTTTCTCAACTCAGGTTATCCCTCCCTTTTACATGAGTGCTTATGTCATGGGTGCCATATGTTTTTGCTCACATTTTCCAAACATGGGCTAGAAATGGACTTTAAAGGATCCTTCACCCATCCATCTTTGTCATAAAAATCTTGTGGGAATCATAGTTTGGCTCCCATTTTTATAAAATTTGTCATGGCATCATGGTGCCAATTTATCAGAATTTTTAATAAGAAAGACCCTAGGCTCTCAAAGGAGGCAAAGATAGACATCTTGCAGGTGGAAATATTGTTTCGTGAGGAATTATTTACTTCTATCAGAGTTTTTGTGAGTATTACAGCTCCCCATGTTCTTCCATATTATGTTCCAGATAAATTACTAGAAAGAGAGCTTTCCTATCAGATAATGGGTGATGGTATAGCTAAAACCCTCAAAGAGAAGAAGAAATTGATCTGGGCAACCATCCTGTTATAATGTGGCACTTTTGTGTTACATGAAATTAGGCATGCGACAAAATAAATACGGAATATCACGTCTCTATATCTAGCTACCATGACATGCAGATAATATGACCCTAACCAGATCACCAAGAGTTTTACTACTATGGTCAAGATCAGGAAATGCATTGATGAGGACACTGAGTTTGATGATATTTTTGAGCTAGCTGAGACATTTTCACAAGTTTTACATTTAGCATCTATAAAAATAGATCTAGATGACCTCAAATAATTCCACATTTACATAAATAGAAGGCTCAAACAAGTCCCTTTAGACTAGTTATAGATTGAAGAAGTAATAGAACCTACTCCCAGTGTAAGCCGCGAGGAGAGTTCCAAGCACAATTCTGATGAGGAATCATAAGAAAAGTGAGTTCAAGGTTCAAAAGACTTTGAACACTAATTTGAGAATAAATAAGGAAGCCCCAAGGCAAACCCTAAACAAGACATAGAGGAAAATCTTAAAGAAATCACCAAAAAGGTCTCAACTAAAGTGCACATGGAGACTTGCTCTACATAGGTTTAAATAGAAAAGATCCTCATTGTTGATCTCGATCAGGAGTGGGATCAATTTAATAAAAAGCTCCAAACAAAGACTATTATTGAAGGGAGTTCTGGATTCCAACCTCCACAACACACTCAACAAGTTATAAATCTAGAAACAACAATACAAGAAATTGTAACTACTCAAGATATTGAAGTCATCCCGGGACACCCAACTTCTAAAATTGTTTTAAAGATTAAGGAAATTCCACCACTGGAGATATTCTATAGCCCAACACATAAGACTGTAGTAAAAAGATAAAGGAAGTAAAGAAATTCAGATGTATCGGTAGCAACAACTCTTGGAAGTGAACCAATGGAGGTAGTGTGGAAAGACACCCACATTGATCCATCAAAAAATTTTACAAAGCTATCACAATATGAAAGTGCCTATGAACTGCAACAATTCATAAGGCAACATGTGTTTGATTTTTTCTTGAAGAAAAAGAAGAAAGAATTCAACTACTTGAACAACAAGTTGAGAAGGAAAGACAGAGCACCAATAGGAAAGCACAAATACAATGGAACAACTTCAATAAGATTTTGAGAAAATGACATTACAACATTAGATAGACATTGTAGAGAAGAATGTAAAGATTCACCAAATGAGGCTATACTGGATAAATTCAAAGATAGTCCTCAAATGGATGAATTCATTAAAGGGGCACTTAAATTAAATTATCTTTTGGCACAACAAGAAGAAATATTTTGTTAAAGAATCTCATTAATCAATCCCTATTGTGAATGAAGTGATAAATTAAACGATCAAGTTTTTAATAAGAGGTTAGAATATGAAGAGTTAGATAAGAGGATATCAGATTACATTTCTTGGCAAGAATATGAAGAAGGTAAAAAGGTCAATCTACCAAAGATCGGGGAGTATCCCAAAGACATATTATTCATAGATTGGGACATATAGTTACAACAAGAAAAAAGGACAACACTAAGAGCAGTTAGCATAACAAACAACATCATTGAGGTTGTCAACAAAAAACTCCACACTATCAATCTTATCAAAGAATAAAGACCAAAAGCTCTCCTAGACATTAAATAGTTACAAGAATAGTGAAAACAAATTGTGAAAAAAAATGCAAAGGCAATCAAGGAACTATCTAAGCTTTACTAGGAAACCTACTGGTGTTTTTTGGTAAAACCACATAATTGTTGGATGACTCTACGTTGTTTAACCAATTTTGCTCAAAATATGGCACCACTTGTCACTAATGGTGTATTCATGGGACAATTGAGATCTAGAATTGTCTAGCCTCCCCATGTTAAGCCAATCATAGACATCTTCAAGCTCAAGGAATGAATGGTTGAACAGGACCATTCAATTTGAAGAAGCTTGTCATCATTTTATTTTAGTTTTAGATTTCATTTTCACTTATTCTAAGGAAGGTTGTTTGAAACCTCCTCAACTATTTATGTAATAATATATTTTTGACACGTATGTGTATTATTTAAACATCTCTCATGAATTTAGAGAGAGGTCCATAATTTTATCAAAAACACTTTGCAAGTGCTTGCACTTATATACTTTTATGACTCTTTTGATGATATAATTGGAACAATATATATTCTTCTTAGGGATTGAAGCATACTGTATTGAATTTTATTTATGTACTCCTAGAAATATTTAATTGAAGAGAAATGGATCAATATTACTGATATCATGAGTGGGACATTTCATATTTGGTACTTCTATCTTTATGATTGTGCTTCATTTATGAACCAACAATAATCCTTCTTATATTGTGTTATGTATGAAATATGAGTTATAGTTAAACATCAAAGAACTTTTGGATAAGTGTTTCAGTTGTAATTCCTTATTGGCTACATGATCAGTTGATATATGCAATATATTTTCCATAATTATTTTCCCTAACCATTTAGTCAAAATAATCATCATAAATGATTTCTTATCTTATAGCAATTGAATGACCTTTATTACCTTTTACTTTAAGACATATTTGTATATCGCATGATTCAAGTTATTCCCAGGCACATACTGAGATATAGGTTAAGACAGATAGATGCATGTGTTTGTTATTTAATTAGATAATTTTTAGTTAAAACATTTCCCATTATATCCTTTGTCAACCCAACATCATCATATCAATTCTTGTTGGGATACTGGTCCCATTATCCCCTGTCGGAGCCACAACACCAAACTAAAAAGGAGTTGATTTCAAGGTTTAGACCGGGTGGTTATCCCCTATGTTTTTGCAAAAGAATTTGGAGGCTTCAACAAGTGGATAAGGCTTGGATGAGGAAAATGAGATGAAATCCCTAGAAATTTAGAAGCTCCTACAACAACATACATTCTTATCTACATTTATGAACAAATTCATCTATAGATGGGAAAGATTCATTAAATGGAAGAAAACAAAGTTATTACGATCTAGTGGCTAAGTTCATGAATTTAAGTTCTTTGAAACCAGTGTAAAACTTAAGAGATAAAAAATGAGAATTGTTACCTATCCTAAGAAACTCAAAGACATTGACCTACTGATCAAGAAACCCTAGATTATGCAATGAAGCAAGAAATATTTTTTTTGGTTTGATGAATAAAACCCTCAAGATATGATCCATAAGGGAGATGAGGTTAAAGGTGCTATCACCAGCCTTTCTAGAGTATCTTCTGTCACTATGATACCACAGATCTAACTATCCACAATGGAAGCAAACTACTGAATCATCCAAATGCTTACAAATTAACCAAACCTAAATTACTTCAGCAACTAACTATGAATCTAATCTAAGAATAGATGTATAAAAAAACGAACCTTTGTTGCTAGGATTGGGTCCCAACCCAAGAGCTTCAGTAATTTGAGTCAACTCAGTGCTGGATCGAGGCAATGATTCTAATTTTCATTAAAATATTAAAAATACAAAAGAGTCATTAGTCACAGTGTCTTAGTTTGAAAATGCCTCTTAGTTACAATAAAAGAAGTCGAATCCTATTGAGACTCTAGGCCTTCTTATTTATACAACTGGAGCTACCAATAAATTCCCTAAATTTAGGGAGGCTTGGCTCCCAAACGTGAGATCACCAGGTCTTCAACTATCACTGGCTTGGCTGCCAATGATCTTAATGGCTCAACCACTTTTAACTCCAAGATGATGAGACCTAGTGGAGGAATCTTTGAGTGAGTGAGGAGTTAAGGAGGGAGATCCAATCTCCCAAAATCCCTTTTGCTTTCCTACTTCGAGTTTGTGCACTTTAATTACCCAAAATTTGCCCCAGAACCTGCAATCAATGCACATTAGACCACAAGACATGACGTCTCATGTTTAGCCTTCTCATTAAGAAAAATATAAAAAAAGATGTAAATCAATTTGAGAAATGTTGATTTTAGTAAGCTGGAGAGTGGCATTAAGGTCCATAAAATTTACCCATTGACGAGCCTCATCAGTGGAACCAAAGGGATTTTAGTTCATTTCACTCGTTTCTAGCATATTTCTCAGCCTCCTCATGCAACCTCCTCATCTAGAATAGGTAAGTCGCCCAACACTGTCTTGTAAAAAGATAACTTAATTTTTGAGGTGCGTATCGTAGAAAAGATATAGCCAAGGAATGAAAGTAAATGTAGATTGAGTCCCTTGTGACATATATTCCATCTTCCCAACCTTTTTTAGTATTCTTGTGAGTCATAATTGTATTAATCAGTTGTAATACCCATTGTTCAGTTTTATTTTAGTTCCCTTGCAACAAAGAGAACCATTTACAATTCAACCCTGTGGTATTAATTTATTGAAGAATTTATGATACCTTTTTCCCTTAAGACCAACTTGTTAACATCGGATTCTGAGAATCGAAAGAGTAAGACCCACTTGTTAACCTTGGATTCCTTCAACATTTCACTCTTCTCAATTGCACCCATAAATTATTCCAAATGGTTTATTTAGTTATTCTCTATAACTATCCCACATATGTGAATCGTGTGAAAGGTATTATAACATCAACACATTATTATTATTTTGCAACAATGGCTAAAAAATTTCGAACTTTTATTTTTGGGAACAAAACTATTGTACCTTAACATAGGAACGGGGAAGTGGAGGACCAACACGACCAATAGTAATATCATCCCATTCAAAAAAGGTTGCACCAACACAAGTTTCAGTGAGACCATATCACTAAATAATTTGTACCCTAAATTAAAATTAAAGATGTTAACATAGTCTATTAGTCTCTAGTTTTTCTATGAGTACAATAATGTTGTTTACATCCAACTATAGTTACAGAAGAAGTGATTGAATCTTGGTAGGGGAAGACTTTGTCAGTAGGAAAGACTCCCCCGAAAGTGTCAAGCCAAACATTGCCATGCCTGTAGAAAGAATGAGGAATTGTCAGCCCAATTACAACTCTAAAATTTGTAGAACATTGCACTCAAATGTCTGTTTAATAAATTGGATTGCCTTCTAAATAATTTCATTAAGTCCTAAATGTTCTAAAACCATACTACTTCTATCTACACATTTTCCTAGCCTACATTGCTATTGTTTTTTCATAACCTTTCTCAAAATATTTTGATGGACCAGAGCCTATAGGATATACAGATATTGTGATATGGGTATGGGAACCTAACTTATCAGAACTACAGGGAATGGCAAAACATAGTAAAACTAAGAACTAAAGTCTAAATCAATTGCAAATGCCAAGCTAGATTCTACTCTTGGTGAAGAGAAAAAACTTATGAAGCTGACATTCAGAAATAGATTTGTGAGTTCATTCACATTAGTCATCACATTTAAAACACCCGTTCTCAAATAGGTATTTCTAAATAACTACAAACAATAGAACATTTATAGGTAATTTGAATAGTATAACAATAATTTAGAGGTTTCTTCTTGTACAAAAAAGTTAACACAAGTTTGTTGATAAGTCTAGTAGTGTAGTTTAATTTTGTTAAAAATAGTTTTCTTTCAATTTTTCATGAAATTTTAATGTACAAGGATTAATCTCTCACATATCAATTAATTTATATCTCATGAAATTTGAATGTATAAATATTAAACCCACACATACCAATTAATCTATTTATTATATTTAGTTAAGAGAAAAACTTAAAATATCATTGAAAGAGACATAAAAAGATTCCAAAATATAAACCAAAGCTTTTCTACCTTGATTTATCTCATAGAAGAACATTGATGGTTGTTGGTAACATACTTTCCTTGCTTCTGTCGTTATATAATCATTTAGGTTTCAAATGTCATTATGCGTAATTCAATTTGTTTGCCTATTGACTTGGAACATGATTTTTATTAGTTTGATAAGATGAGGTGGAATACACTTAATTGAAGGTTCTTGTACTTTCTCTATTCAGGTAGTAGTTCCTTTTTGAGATCCATATTTTTCATTTCTAGTTTGTTGGGTGCATGATATTGAAACTAACTAGAGTATTGGGATTGCTTTGTCATTTATTTTTGGTATTTTAATTTTAATGTTATTTGGTTCATAATTATAGTCTTGGAATTTCTTTGTCATCTATCTTTGGTGTTTTAATTTTAATTTTATTGGGTTGACTTGTTCTCCCTTCATTTATCTCATGGAGAAAACTTGATGTTTCTTTGTAACATGGTTTCCTTGCTTCGATTGTTATATGTTCATTTACGTTTCCCTTTTCATTATGTGTAATTCACTTCAATATTCCCCATTTTCTTGGAACATGGGTCCTATTAGCTTTAGACGATGAGCCAGAATAGACTTTATTGAAGGTTCTTCTACTTTCTCTTTTCAAGTACTAGTTTCCTTTTGAGATACATCTTTTTCATTTTTATTTTCTTCGGTGCATGAGATTGAAGCTAATTTAATGTGTTGCCATTGCTTTGAAATCTATTTTCTTTGTTTTAAATTTAACGTTATTGGGTTGACTTATTCTACCTTGATTTATCTTGTATACCTATTGTCCAAATTCACCAAAACACTCCAAAGAGAAGCCCTATGATTATCAGGAGCCCCTACTCGATCAAAATGTTCTATCATGAGAATATGGGCATATGATGCAGTGCCAAAGAACTTGAAATGATGCACCTATCATTAATTCTAGTATCATAATCCCATATTCTTATCATGTAAAATTTTAATTGGAAAAATGAAAAATTTCATCAACGAAGAGGATGCCAATGAAAAAGAAGATGGTATCATGGCCATTGAACAACCTTGATGCTTCTTGGTAACATATTTTCCATGCTTTTTTTGTTATATGTTCATTTATGTTTCCTTTTTCATTATGTGTAGTTCACATTTCTTCCCTATTTTCTTGCTACACACGTCTTATTATCTTCCTAAGATGAGGCAGAATACACTTAATTGAAGGTTCTTGTACTATCTTTTTTCAAGCAGTAGCTTCCTTTTGAGATACATATTTTTCATTTCTATTTTCTTGGGTGCATGAGATTGAAGCTAATTAGAGTGTTGGAATTTCTTTATCATCTATTTTTTGTGTTTTAATTTTAAAATTATTCGATTGCTAATTAGAGTGTTGGGATTGCTATGTCACCCATTTTGGTGTTTTAATTTTAATTTTATTTGGTTGACTTTTTCTACTTTGATTTATCTTGTAGAACAACCTTGATTCTTCTTGGTAATATATTTTCCTTGCTTGCATTGTTATATTTTCATTTATGTTTCCTTTTCCATTATGTGTAATTTGCTTTTATTCCCTATTTTCTTGGAACATGGGTCTTATTATCTTCCTAAGATGAAGCATAATACATTTAGTTGAAGGTTCTTGTACTTTCTCTTTTCAGGTAGAATATTCTTCTTGAGATACACCTTTTTCATTTCTATTTTGTTGATTGCATGAGATTGAAGCTAATTGTAGTGTTGGAGTTGCTTTGTCATCTATTTTTGGTGTTTTAATTTTAATGTTAGTGTTTTGGTTTTAAGAAGGCAACATAGATATGAAATTTTACTAGAATAAAACTCGGTCTAGCATTTTTCATTTTAATTTTTTTCCTCTTTCTTAACCATATTTTGAGAAAAGGAATATATAAATAGAACCATTTAGGCCATAGAAATAAAAATGTAATATAGTTTTAGTAAGAAAAATTATGACAAGGTAATATAAATGTTAAATTTACTAATATAAAATCGTTCTATCATTTTTCATTTTAATTTTTTTCCCCTTGTTAACTATAGTTTTTAAATAAGAATATAAATAGACCCATGTATGGCATATAAATAAATGTTTATTATCACTTTAATAACAAATTTTATAACAAGGAAGAATAAGTGTTAAATTTCCAAGAATGAAAATAAACATAAATTAAGAAATACTTTCAAACTTGGGTTATTTGAAGCTAAGTTGAATCAAAAAGATGTGTATATGTGGATTGAACCTAATGATAAATTAGTAAATACTTTCAACCTTCAAGTGAGTTGAAGCTAAGCTGAATAAATTAGAGATTTGTAGTTGAGTTCAATTAGAGATCTATAGTTGTTTTCTCCTTGTAATTCTCCAACCATCCAACCAAGTAGAAACAACCTTTCTTGCTACCTAGTCTTCTAACAAACTTGCCTGAACAATAATCTTTTGCACAACCTGACAATACCTGCATAAATATATTAAATTCATTTTATTGATTTACTTTTATTTTACAAGGACTAGAAAACCCGTTAAACATGGTTGAAAAATGGAAGTTATTCATAAAGGTTTCTTGTTATGCCAATCTAGGGAAAGCATTCATTAATTATGTGATATGAAACATTGTGATGAAAAAAGTCTTCCAAAGGAAAAGGAATGTACCTAGAAGAACAACAAACAATGAAGCATGGTATATTCCATTGATAGAAGGCCTAGGAACATCTAGGGAGTATGGATCCAATGGAATTGCAGTCTTCACCAATTTCAAACTTGTGTGAAACCAGATGAAAGGCATGTACAAAGTTAAAAAAGAGAGGTTAAAACAAATAAATGGAGAAGCAAAAAATATTGTTAGTCAATTTCAATCATTTAGCATAACAGATTGTGCAAATGTTAATACAATGTCTAGTGATCTATTACATGGGTCAATGGCAATTAAAAATTTGTGTGTGAAAGATGAATTAGTGTTAAGAATTTATCCATCAATTTTTGTTGATGGATGTTATAACGTATATTTTTATATGTGTGTTCTTTAGTTATCAATGTGTAATTTAATTAACCATGTTTTTTTTTCAATTCTATAGCAAGTGTGACCCCACCATGTAAAAACAAATTAATGAACCTGACATGCTTTAGAAATTTTTGTATTTAGTTTTCAAAATGCGCATGCTTCAACATTTGTGTTTTTAGTCTTGAGCATATTTTAAATGAAGAGGTTTTGATTGTTACATTGATTTTATAAATTCTTTGAATGTTTTTAAATAGTATTTTTAAGATCTTAAAATGCATGATGTAATTTCAAGGGTTACATCAATTAAATGCATCAGGTAACTTAAATGGTTATATCGATTTTGTGAATTCGTAATATTTTTAAATAGAACTTTCAAGATAATTAAATGCATGAGGTAACTTCAAGGGTTACAACAATTTTATGAATTCTTGACCTTTTTAAATAGCATTTTAAAGAAGAAATGTCAATGCACAAGGTAACCTTTTAAAGATCGTGCATCTATATATCTAGATAACCATATCATGCACGAGAATTTATTGCATGATTCTTCACATCAAACATCAATAGAATCTCATGCATATACTAGAGATGGAGATCAAGGTCATGAATCAAAGATAATATTAAATGAATCAGAAGAAGCCCATTTCTCACATCCTAGTATATATATATGGATGTGTGTGTGTGTGTGTGTGTGTGAATTTAATTAAATGATAAATAAGTCAAATCATATATATGTACACATAAATATTGAATTAATATTCTAGTTTTTTAGATGCTTCACTCACAATGTTATTTCGTGACATTGGTCAACATTCTTTTGGTGGGAAACATAATTTTGGTAAATTATATACAAAAATATGTTAAAATAATTTTGTACATGTAAATGTATTGTATGTACATATGTGTATGCATGTCTATCTTGCATACATGTATGACTACATTTGTTAATATTTATGTAATATTAGATATTGATCCAAAGGGTTAAAATGTTGGTCCAAGTAGACATAAGCGAAGTCAGACAGTTCAAGAGGAAGGCCAAACACAAAATACCATTTGTCCATATGATATTTCAGATAGGATTACATGGTAGACAAACCTCCAATAATGCACATTACAAAGGTTCAAAACTCATTATTCTAAATTGAAGAAAAATCTTGGGAGTTTTGAGCTCCCTGTAGAGAGTAGAGAAAGCTTAGAAATAGAATCTAAGTTGATTTCTTGACATTTACGAGAATCTTGGAACAACCACAGATTCATTTATATATATGGTGAGGCATAGAGAAGTAGTGATGGGTCCCGATAAATGGGACAAGCTTAATAAAAGGATTACAAAAGAAAATGCAAAATCTATGTTTAATTTCAAAGAAGGGCCGAAAAGGAAGATGCTCAAGGTGAAATATTTCAAGCACCGTGATATAGCCAACCATTTGTATGATAGGTTGCTTGCAGTGTATGGAAAGTTTCCATGGGATGATGAGGTTCTAGTTTATTCTACAAAATTATTTATGCCTACTTTGTTTTGGATTGAAACCTGATTATACTGACCTTCCATTTGAATATCATGGTACTGGGAAAGGTTGGTTATATGATCATAAGGGTGCATTACGTGATACTAAATTGCATCATCGTCAACCACCTTTGGCATGCCAGCCTCCTCGTCTAGTAACTTTGCGATCAGAGATGGACGCCACTTCTCAAATTAGTCCAGAAGGAAGGGATGACATTATAGACAACATATAGAGTGCATTGACCAGAATTGATATCAGTCTAAATCGGCAAAGATCACGAGCTGATGCATGTGCTAATTTTATATATAAAACATATGAGGAGATAGACACTATGAATACTGAGGAGCTTAAACCATATGCAAAGGCTTGTCGTAATGGTTGGCAAGACCTAATCGTTCATGAAGAAGAGGGTGTCTGTATGTGTTAATGGTTAGGGTGGATATTTTAATGTAATTTTTAATGTATGCGTTAATGTCGATTCACATAGATTTTGTTATTTTTGTTCAGATGTAATCTAACACAAATGCATAATATGTTCACCATTTGCAGTTAACTCATTTGTTGAATGGAATTTTTGATAATTTCATAGTGCTAGGTTAAGGTCTGAGTGAAGATATATTGATAGATGTTAGCTTTTTTGAGGAGTTCATGTTGATACAATTATTTTTTACTTTTATTATATTGGTATATTGTGAGGACATATTTTAAAAATAAATAATTATGTATATATAATTAAATTTTAACAGATTCCAATTTGAAGCGATGTTTTGGACATAGAGGCACCCTCTTCCTCCTTATTAGGACATCTACTACAAGTATTCAAGATTTCACTTATGTTTTCTTATAAATTGAAGTGCAAGTTTCATTAATAAAAAATGAGGTACATTTATCTTGTAGTTTTAAAAGTTTGGAATTTTAGGTTTGGGGAGGTGATTTCTTTCTCCATGGATTTTATCGATGGAGTCAACAATGGGGATAGGATCATGTAAAGAATTGAAAAATTTGTGTAAATTCTTTTTAATATTGCGATTTTATGCATAATTTTCATGTGCAATTTAAATTTTTTAACATATACATGTACATGTATTGTACAGGGCATCCAGGAGGGCCTAATGCATGGTGAAGACTGAAAGGGAACAATGGAGGGGGAACACCATGGGGTATTGCATGGAATTTGGAATTTTTTATCATTTTTCTTTGATGATCTTACATTCTCATTTCATTTTAAAACATTAAATTTTAATTTTAAACTACAAAATATTATGTATAGATGCAATTACAGATGTTGTGCAGGGCACCCATGATACTGATGAGAGCATGGAGATGCTGATAAATCATATACTTCAGCAAGGTTCTCTTTGATGCAACCTTTTGTTTGACAACCTTTTTATGTTATATTTACTTTTATCATGATATAAATTTACATATTTAAAGTAAAACTCTTTATTACGAATTGATGCATCTTATTATTTGACATGTTTTTAATATATATTTACTTTTATAATGATATAAATTTTGGACATATTTAAAATATTTAACTCTTTATTTTGATTTAATACATGCTAATTTTGGATTTTATGTACATTTTCCATTGTAAAATTTGCATGATGTATGGTTTGATGCTTAAAACTTGGTTTTACATATTTAAGCTCATGAATATGTAGCAATGAAAGTAAATTTAAATTTAGTTGGTACATTTTTCATTCAACCATTCCTATAATATTAATAGATGATTATTAGGTTTTCTTTACCATTTTTTTTATCTTGACTTACTTAAAATGAATCTATTGAAATTGAAAATTACGAAATGTGAGGTTTACATTTTCATTTGAATGAATCTTATAATTCGATGTAGATGTATAAAACAATGATAACTTAAAATTGTGTTATAAAATATGGTATGTACATTTTACATTCATTTATAGAAAGGCTACTATGGATGTCAGTTGATAGTTAACTTTTAATATAAAGTTGTTTGAATGCACATTTACTTAAGCTAGACAAAATTGCATTATAAAACATGGCCCACAATTTGCATGATGCATGCATGGTTTGATGCTTTTAAATGTTTTACATATTTGCACATAGATGGTACATTTTGCTTTCAATCATTCTTGTAATGTTTGTAGATTATTCTTACATTTTTTTTTAATGTTGTTTTTCCTTGACTTATTTAAAATGAATCTATTCAAACTAAAAATTACAAAATGTGGGGTTTACATTTTGCATTTGAATGAATCATACAATTCAATGTGTATGTCTGAAACAATGATAACATAAAATTGTATTATAAAATATGGTATGTACATTTTCCATTCATGTATAGAAAGTATACTATGGATGTTGGTTGATAGTTAAATTTTAATATAAAGTTGTTTCAATTCACATTTACATAAGTTAGATAAAATTGCATTATAAAACATGGCTCACAATTTGCATGATGCATGCATGGTTTGATGCTTTTAAATGTTTTACATATCTGCATTTAGTTGGTACATTTTGCATTCAAATTTTCTTATAATGTTAGTAGATGATTCTTAGGTTTTTTCTAAAGTTGTTTTGTCTTGACTTATTTAAAATGAATCCATTAAAATTACAAATTACAAAATTTGAGTTCTACATTTTCCATTTCAATGAATCTTATGATTCTATGTAGATGACTGAAATAATGATAAATTAAAATTGTATTATAAAATAAGGTATGCATATTTTGCATTCATATATAGAAAGGCTACTATGGATGTCAATTGACAGTTAATTTTTAATAGAAGGTTGTTTGCATGCACATTTGCATAAGTTTGATAAAATTGCATTATAAAACATGGCCCACAACTTTCATGATTCATGCATAGTTTGATGGCTTTAAATGTTTTACATATTTGCATTTAGTTGGTACATTTCACATTGAATCATTATTATAATGTTAGTAGATGATTCTTAAATTTTTTTTAAGTTCTTTTGTCTTGACTTATTTAAAATGAATCTATTGAAATTGCAAATTACAAAATGTGAGGTCTACATTTTTTATTTGAATGAATCTTATAATTCAATGTAAATGTCTAAAATAATGATAACCTAAAATTGTATTGTAAAATATGGTATGTACATTTTGCATTGATGTATAGAGAGGTTACTATGGATAATATAAAGTTGCTTCAATGAACATTTACATAAGATAGATAAAATTCCATTATAAAACATTGCCCACAAATTTCATATTCATGCATGCTTTGATGGTTTTAAGTGTTTTACATACTTACATTTAGTTGGTACATTTTCCACGTAATCATTCTTATAATGTGAGTAGTTGATTCTTAGGATTTTTTAAAGTTGTTTTGTCTTGACTTATTTAAAATGAATCTATTAAACATGAAAATTACAAAATGTGAGGTCTACGTTTTGCATTTGAATGAATCTAATAATTTTGTGTAAATGCCTGAAACAACGATAACTTAAAATTGCATTATAAAATATGGTATGTATATTTTACATTAATGTATAGAAAGGCTACTATGGATGTCAGTTGATAGTTAAATTTTAATATAAAGTTGTTTGAATGAATATTTACACAAGTTAGGTAAAATTGCATTATAAAACATGAAAAACAATTTGCATGATGCATTCATTGTTTGATGCTTTTAAATGTTTTACATATAGTTATTATCATGAATATATAGAAATGAAAGTAATTTTTCATTTAGTTGGTATATTTTGCATTCAATCATTCTTATAGCGTTAGTAAAAGATTATTAGTAAATCGATCAACCAACCACAATTACAAATTAACAAAGTAGTTTTAGTGCATTGTACATCACAAATTAACGAAGAAATAAATTGTCAATACAAGTCTATATAACAGGAAGTATACATATAAATTTTTAACTCAATACAAGCCCTAATGAGTATCGCTTTCAAATCATCACATTCCTAAGAATGTACAACTTAAGTGTGCAAAAAAAGAAATGCTAACAATGTACTTGAATTCTATGTTCTCAAAGATAAATCCAAGTAGAAGAATATACATATAACATTGTAACTCCATACAAGACCCAATGAGTATCACTTTCACATCATCACATTATTAAGACTGTACAACTTAAGAGTGCACAAAAAGAAATGATAAAAATGTACTTGAACTCTAAGTTCTCAAAGATAAATCCAAGTAGAAAAAACTATTGGGCAGTGCAATTAAAAATATTCTAATAGAATGTCATCTTCAATGGTCCATTCATTTTCACCCTTTGAAGTTCTCGATTTTTTAAATTTCAATTGTTTTTTTATTAAACTTATATCAACTTTATGCATGGCGCACACACTAAGTGACTATATTGAGAACTTATGACATCGGTTTTATAGTCTTGAATGTAAAAATTACTCTCAGATTGGTGAGTTTCTTGGAAAAATAACCTTTCAGTATAATAGACCCACTTTAATATATAAAATTGTTATCATAATAGTCTTCCAATAACTTCATTTTATATTTAGTGTACTGCATCAAATAATACCTAAAATTTTCTATGTTGTTAATGGGTGCAACTACTATAAAAACATCTCCTGCAGAATAAAAAAAGTGTAAATTCAGATCATAATTAACATGAAACGAACTAAATACAAATATGGACTTGACTTTATTATCTATTTCTAGATTTCTATATTTTAAAGATTATCTAGATACTTATATGCATTGATTTAAAAAACATAAACCACACACACACACACACATATATATCTTTTGAAATCAATTGAAATGTTACCTTCTCTAACAATATTAGAAACTCGATCACCTTTAGATGATATTATAGTCTTCTTTGATTCCATCTCTTTGATGCTTACAAGTCACATTTTCCCCTTGATATTTAGCTTTCTATGTTTGCAAGGTTTTACATACATATTTTTTTCACAAACATCATTGGATTATGTGCCTCTATGAAAAAAGACAAAAACAATATTTTATTTTATCAAATGAAAACTCATTTCAGTAATCTTTTGTTCTAATTGAATGCAATTTTTGAGTCCCTTTTACAATTTCAACTTCATATGTAATCAATCTATCTACTTGTTCGACTCCAATATTCCAAAAAAAACCTATATTCAATTCAAACAAAAATTTAAATATGTTATTTAAAATACAATTTTTATATCAAAGTTATTCATCCTCATATTGTTTAAAATATATAATTTATAAATGTTTAAAATTATAAAATTAATAAAAGTGATCATATATTAAAACTATATACAAGGTAATTTGTATATGTGTACATACCTCCGTACCTCCTTTGATGGTTTAGTCAAATAGCTTAGTGCAATATTGCACCATTGAACAACTTATCCAGTTGAGACAAGTCAATTTGTAGTGTGGTCCGTTTGATATCTTCGAAGTGCTTGTTTTATAGATTCCCCTGCACCATCATGTTCTCCATTTCCATGACCAATCTCAAAAAAATTATCCAACAATGTTTAATGCGTTTTTTATTATGGAGACAGCACAACCAAAAAAATGATCATGAAGATTTGAATTGACCTGTGCATCCATCTCACCATATCCAATGTTCATTTAATTTTGTCCCACGAACTATCAATGAGACATAAATCTTATCAAAAAAATGTTGTGCAAAACGTATATCATGTCTACGATTATTGTTGATATAAAAGTGATATTATTTAATAACATGTCGATTCTCACTAGTTCTTTCTATATGATTAACATTTTGTTCAACATGTCCATATAGAATATGGGCAAGCATAAAAACTTCGTTAGAATTATAATATTTACTCTGTATTTCATTTTTTGAAACAAATTTGTAATTCTATGCAAAAACAACTTTTGACAAAATCATCCCCACTGGAACAATTTCACGGGATTTTTTTGAATTACGGGTCTTTCCATCAAGATCTATGTGAATGCTTGGTGTACTTATAAATTTTTTTCTCAAATTTCTTCAAAAAATCTATCACATGGATTTCTTCTTTTTGTAAATCAATCCTTCTAGAACTTGTACTATTATTTGATCTAATCGATGTATGGATATATTCGCATCTCTTCAATTTCAATTTTAGGTTAGACAATGATTGATAATTTATATCAATAGCATCTTTGTTGTGAAATAAAGTCAAATTTCCACAATGATCACATTTTTTACCACTAACACATTTATTTTGATAAAATAATTCATGCTTCTCCCTTTCACATAGAATTTCGGATATGAAACCATGCATAGTGGAAGGAAGAGGTGATTTTTTCCAAAATATTTTATGAAAATTAAGGAGTCATAATATAACTAAAATTCCACATGATAATGACAACAACAAGTGTCGTGTACAATGATAGGTTTAACATACCATGGTTTTTGTTGCACAAAAGTACTGATTGAAACATTAGTTCCATGATTCTCTTCTATAAAATTATTGAACAACTCTATTTGGGTGGTGTCAAAGATGTGTTTCTCATGTTATTCATATTGATTTCATGTTATTCTTCTCCATATCACATCCCTTGCTAATGGTAAAACATGTGAATTTTTCATCCAATATTCATATATTATTTTTTTAACATGTTCTCCAAGTGTATATTTGTGTGGTTACCTACAAATAACTTCCCAACAAGCGAGCTCATCATTTGCATATATTTTCGTTCGAAATTTCCTATGTTTGTGCAATGTTTTTCATAAAGTCCCTAATATTTTCACCATAGATTTTACCAAATGATTTTCTTTAGTACTTGATGAAATGGCTGCCATTTGTATTGCTCTACGCGCATCTACATAATTTTTCTTTCTAGACCTTCCAATAATTTTTAGACCATTATTTATATTTGGAATCACATTTTCCTTCACCTTTTTATCTTTCGTTGATTTTCAAATACCCAATAGAGTTGTAGCATCTTTTAATTTCTTTAATGTAAAGAGATGATGCGGGAGCAACCAGCAACAAAGCAAGAAAACATGGAGCAGAGGAGAAGAACAAAAGAAAAGCATGATTTAAAGCAGAAAAATAGATTTAAAAAGGATAAAGCAGATTTAAAGCATGCATGCATGAAGATTTTGTGAAGAAAAATCATGAGAGGATAGGATTGATCCTTCCTAAAATTCTTATATAAATGTAATGTGATAGGATGTGAGATGTATTTGTTTGGTGAGGAAAATTGTGAGTGAGCAATATGTAATCGAGTATGAGCTTGTTCTAAGGCTACAATGCCTTAGATTTAAGCGATGTTTGTATATAATCAAAATAAAATACTATGTTGAGTCCTGCGTGTCGAGCTATGGATTTTGTAGTTAAATTTATGAATTTATTTCTGTGTGTGAGTTTTTTGGTCGAATATGGATCACCCGTGGTAATATCGTTTAAAACGTTATATGTGTGATTGTCCTGTTATATGTTATTGTCTGTTAGTGCAGTTTCAATGTTTCTTCAGCTACTGTTCTGTGAATTTTCAAAGGCTTGACTCGACAGGTTAAAATGATCCCATCTTCATGATTCAGGACACTCCACAGCTCTTCAGAAAACAACATCTACCTATTGGTGAGTCATGAGGGTTTTAGGAAATTATGCCAAATCCAATCTTGTAATTAGAAAAATCTCTCAGAGCTTTAATCAATGTCCATTTCCATTTTCCATATCAAAAATCTTTGGGCTTGTCATAGTCATAGCTGTGCACACAAGCATACGCTTGCCGTCAACTGCAGAGGAAGAAACAGTTCAGAAGCCAACAATATGAAGTTTGCATGCGATACTTTCTGTAGATCCCATGCATTCTGCAACACTTCTTTGCCAATCAAAATCCGCATCCAAGACATAATAAAACGCCTGACATTGCGTGAGAAAGTGGGCAACTATCCTCTATAGCCGAAGCAAAGGGACATCATTGAGAATCTCAATACTAAAAATTGAGGAAATTCACTTGTGCCTAAGTTCTGTTTGAAAACTTTCAACAATTGCAAGCGCCCTTGGGGAAAAGAGAACCCGGAAGAAATTAATCCCGTTCTGAGTGAGAACAATGATTAAGGGATGATTGATAGGGACCCACGGTTTAGAAATTAAAAGCGTTAAAGTTATTTAAACGCTTCTGGTTAGGTTTAGTGGGCCATAACCCACACGCCCTGGATCGAAATTTATTTGGGAATTGGGATTTTGGGCAACCCCAAATTCTCATTTTCATCAGTTTGGTATCAGAGCAGCAAAAGATTATGCGGAAGGAGGTACAGTTCTTAATGAAGTGTGAACTAGAGGAGGTATGGTCTTTATATTTTGTGTAGGTAGCGGCAGCGGAAGGTGAGAAGATTTGCAGCACCCTAGAGGATGCGAAAAGATCGAATGCAGAGGGCTTGGTGAGGTACCGTGTAACAGAGGAGGTTGTTACTGCAGAGGTTGGTTGTAGCTCACAGAGTTCTAGTGAAGGAATGCAGTGAATAAAATTGCTAAAGACCAGGAGAAGCATATGACCAGGAGGTCATAAATTTTTGTGCCTCGGGAGCCTGATGCGGGAGCAACCAGCAACAAAGCAAGAAAACGTGGAGCAGAGGAGAAGAAAAAAAGAAAATCCTGATTTAAAGCAGAAAAATAGATTTAAAAAGGATAAAGCAGATTTAAAGCATGCATGCATGAAGCTTTTGTGAAGAAAAATCATGAGAGGATAGGATTGATCCTTCCTAAAATTCTTATATAAATGTAATGTGATAGCATGTGAGATGTATCTGTTTGGTGAGGAAAATTGTGAGTGAGCAAGATGTAATCGAGTATGAGCTTGTTCTAAGGCTGCAATGCCTTAGATTTAAGCGATGTTTGTATATAATCAAAATAAAATACTCTGTTGATTCCTGTGTGTCGAGCTATGGATTTTGTAGTTAAATTTATGAATTTATTTATGTGTGTGAGTTTGTTGGTTGAATATGGATCACCCATGGTAATATCGTTTAAAACGTTATATGTGTGATTGTCCTGTTATATGTTATTGTTTGTTAGTGCAGTTTCAAGGTTTCTTCAGCTGCTGTTCTGCGAATTTTCAAAGGCCTGACTCGGCGAGTTAAAATGATCCCATCTTCATGATTCAGGACACTCCACAGCTCTTCGGAAAACAACATCTACCTATTGGTGAGTCACGAGGGTTTTAGGAAATTATGCCAAATCCAATCCTATAATTAGAAAATTCTCTCAAAGCTTTAATCAATGTCCATTTCCATTTTCCATATCAACAATATTTGGGCTTGTCATAGTCATAGTTGTGCACACAAGCATACGCTTGCCGTCAACTGCATTAACGGTGGAAGAAACAATTCAAAAGCCAACAATCTGAAGTTCGCATGCGATACTTTCAGTAGATCCCATGCATTCTGCAACACTTCCCTCCCAATCAAAATCCACGTCCAAGACATAATAAAACGCCTGACATTGCGCGAGAAAGTGCGCAGCTATCCTCTACAGCTGAAGCAAAGGGACATCATTGATAATCTCAATACTGAAAATTGAGGAAATTCATTTTTGACTAAGTTCTGTTCGAAAACTTTCAACAATTGCAAGCGCCCTTGGGGAATATAGAACCCGGAGGGAATTAATCCCATTCTGAGTGAGAACAATGATTAAGGGATGATTGATAGGGACCCATGGTTTAGAAATTGAAAGCGTTAAAGTTATTTAAACACTTCCGGTTAGGCTTAGTGGACCATAACCCACAGGCCCTGGATCGAAATTTATTTGGGAATTGGGATTTTGGGCAACCCCAAATTCTCATTTTCATCAAGAGACGTCTTAAAATTTGAGCTTGATATGTAACAATATCATATTTGAATTACTTCTCAATAATGACCTTAAAATGATATCGTATAACATGCTCAACTTTTTAATCTCCATATAATATGTCAGTGTCAAAATTTTCTAATATCTCATCATCGATATTGATTTCATTTGTACGAATGAAAATTAAATGTAAATGGGTATAAATATTCATTGAATAATAGAATTTAAAAATCGAGTTTGAATGAAATTGAAATTAATAAAAATTTGATCATTTCAATAATACACATGATATATATATATATATATATATATATTATATATATATATATACACACTTGATGGTGATTCAACTTCTTCACTTGAAACTCTTTCAACATCTTCAACAACATTGACCACCATTGGTTCATTGTCTTTTCAATTTGTCTTTCAACATTTTCAATATCATCATCAATGTTATGAGGAATATCTCTCTCTGTTTACATTGCAAAATATTTTTCAAATTGTTTTATGAAATAAAAATTAAATTTGACAATACACTAGTTAACATTTAAATATCATTTATAATATTTACATTTACATATCTTCTTCAACTTTTAGTTGAGATTGATTTGGTCGTTCAATATTTGTGCACTCTTCCTTCTTTCTTTTGTAATAGTTTCTCCCATATTCTTTACGAGCCTCAATGTCTCTTGTTAAATGATATTTTCTCTTGAAATTTCTTTGATTCCCCATGGTAACTCAACCTATGTAGATTTTTAAAATCCAACAAAAAAGAATCAATTTCAAAATCTTGCAAAAATACTCACTTTCAAAATTTAGACAAAACACTAACTTCAAAAATTCAGCAAAAAAAGGTCACATTAAAAATTAAGCCCAAAAGACTTACTTTAAAAATTGAGTCCAAATGACTTACTTTAAGAGCTAAGCTAAGAAACCGCACTTAAAAAATTTAGCCCAACACACTTACTTTAAAAGTTAAGTCCAAAAAATTTCCTCCAAAAAATTCAGCCGAGAAGATTTGGCTTAAATGTTCACTGCAAATGAGAAAGGAATGCGAAAATAATGTTTCATTTCCATTTATTTATATCATTCGAGTAGAACATTTTTTTTCAAAGCATCGCATCATTTCATTTTTGCGGCCAATGGAAAATATCGACACATTTTTTGTCAAACTTTTAAAACTAATCTGGCTAGACTTTTAAAGTAATTCGACAGAATTATTTTTCATTTTATTTTAATGGGTGTCCACAACAAACGCAAATTTGGTCAAATGTGGTTTTATTTAGGCCGAAATGTTTTAAACTGCAACTCTGCAATAACTCAACTTTGGTCAACTTTTTCCAACTTTGGAATGCTTAAACTCCATCAACTTTTGTGAATTGATTATCAAAACCAATACTAGCATTTACATAACTGAATATACTTTCAGTAGATATAAAGCTTACTGAATTTCAAAAAAAAATCCAATTTTAATTAATTTTCTAAAAAAATGTGTGCAAAAAAGTTCTCAATGTCATTCTGATTCAGTGAAATCAAAAATATGTATCTTCCTAAATACACTATAAAAAAATATGAAAATTTTATGCTTCATTACATTGGTGTGTCTTCTAGAATGGTTAGTTTTTAGTTTTCTAGTTTATAACTAATATGTTGAGAAACTGGACGCTTAGCTACACATTTTCAAAATTTGGACTTTTATAATATTGGTCTAATTCAAAAAAATTTAGTAATTATCATGTGCATCAACTGGTTTCGTAAATATAATGATATCAAAGCAGAGTTTGTCTAGATTGTTGCGATACTTTTTTTTTTCAAAAATGCCAAGTTAACAAAGAATAAAATAATTCTCAAAAACATGACGTATTATGGATCCCTTCATTATTAAAGAAAGCACGCTCAAAAAATTTCTAATTTGACATGTAAAATGTGAATTAAAAAATTCCAAAAATAAGTAATAGAAAGCTAATAAAATTTCTAACAAGTTTTCTTTTTATTGTAAAATGAAATTATAAACATAAAAATTATGTTGTCTTTCTAAAAGTTGAAGAACTTCTAAAAATGATATCATTTTCTCAGAAAGGGATAAAATTGTAATCCAACTTCATACAAGTTTTACTTATTTAAGGTATTCCGGCATGATAAATTATTAATCTCATAATATTAACATGGAATGCAACATATAGGAGGAAACTCTTCAAGCGAAAACCTCAAAACATCATTTAGTTGATTATTCTTTGTAAGTACCAACATATTCTTACAATGTTTGGAGGAATCAACTTATAAGAGAAACCAATCCCCTCAATGCTTTGTAGGAACCAAATTTCCATGAAATATCAATCCCATTAGCTACTTTGTAGGCTCCAAACTATGGGAGGCACCAATTCCGTATGGTATTTTCTAGGAAGTAGTTAATAAGAGACAACAATCCCCTATGCTACTTTGTAGTCACCAACCTAGAAGAAACAATAATCCTCTTCAGTCTCTAATCTGTGACTTGTTCTTCCCTTGTCTACTCTACTTTTCTTCAATTCTTTGCAGTCACCTCCTTATTCTCTGATCTATAATATTTTCTTGTCTCGTTCACTCTAGACCTTAGTTTTTCTTATAAACTCATGCCTACTTTATATTTAATATTCTATTTTCTAGTCCACTATGGCCTTCAAAAATTCATGTAGTCACCTCATTCCTACCTAATATTGAATATTCTCTTCTCCCATTCATGATGCTCATTTTCAATTCTTTACAACAACTTCTCTTGTTAGATTCAACACTTATTTTATCAAAGTGATGCTTTATAAATATTTCACTTCCTTCAAACCAACAATCAAATTTTTGTTCTTTATTTAATTATGCTCATCGTGACCTACCATTTCCTTTGGCCCATATATTGGATCTACATTTTACTAGTGTTATTCATATTTCATTCGGCTCTCCATTTGATTCCAACTTTTTCAAAGGTTGGTATTTATGTTGCAAGGAAATATATGCCACTTATAGAATACTTTAGCTTGTAGTAGCTCCGTTTATTTAAAACTTTTTAGAACCTTATATAATATGTGTGTGTGTGTGTGTGTGTGTGTGTGTGTGTGTGTGTGTGTGTGTGTGTGTGTGTGTGTGTGTGTGTATATCCAATCATTATGTTGCAAGGAAATATATGCCACTTATAGAATACTTTAACTTGTAGTAGCTCCCTTTATTTAAAACTTTTTAGAACCTTATATATGTGTGTGTGTGTGTGTGTGTGTGTGTGTGTTGTGTGTGTGTGTGTGTGGTTGTGTGTATCCAATCATTATGCAAGTGATTTACTATACCTTATAGATCCATTCAATCCAAACTTTTTGGAGGTTTTTGTGCTGATTGACCTTACTTCCACATTGTATAACATATAATGTAATTGGGACCATTCTATATTTGGATACCCATTGGAAAACTGATCAAATGAGAATTGAACCTCAAAATTTTCTTTTTGCCACACACCTCATCTCATGTCATGATTGGGGTTGTTATAGGTCCCAAATCACCAAATTTCATTTTTTAATGAGGAATATGGAAAAGCTCACAAAAATTAGGTGTTTTGAGTATGAAAAACATATACTGTTTCTCTCAATTGTTCCTAATTTTTTTGTTACTTGACAAATATTGGACATGGATTTACTACAAAATCGATGAAATGAAATATAGTTGTGCTATCAAATCCTTTAGCTACTAATATGCCAATGGATCCAAACCCTTTGATCTATTCCTTAAGATCTTCATATCCATGCGCATAACTATAGAATTCACTATACTTGAATATCAAAAATTCCCAAAACTTTTATTTCTAGCTATAATCATAATATGCAAATATGTCATCCCACGGGGCTTTGGATTGACGGTGAATGGGTGTGCTGTTAAGGCACTCTTTGCGATAGGTCACCGGTTCAAATCCCCTATGGGTACTTAGGTTAGTCTTAACGTAGAAAAAAAAAATATGCAAATATGTCATGGTCCCTTAGCCCTCAAGAAATAAGCCTTAAGCTAACTTTGACCTCGCACCATGATCGAGTGCTTACCAAAGCTCAGGATATTAGGAAAAATAAAAGTGGCAAACCTACAAAATCATTTTTATGGTGACATATCAATGGATTCAAGCCCTTATGCACTATGCCTTAGTATCATGCCACAATAGGTATGGCCAAGGGCTATTGTATTAGATATCAAGGAAATATCTCAATATGCGCCTTTTTCTAACATGTTGATGTAGTGGTATTTCAAGGGTTGTAAGACCTTAGCTGTGTTACCTTGGCATTGCATGAACAACACTTATACCATGGGCTAGCCCATATAAGAATATAAAAAATTATATGGAACTCCACCATTGTAAAATCCCCAATAAACCAAAGTTCCCAAAAATCGATAAGAAATCAATGATGATGATGTCTACCCATAAATAGATGATGAAAGTCCAAATATATTGAATTTGATAGATTTTCCATATTATGATAAAATTTTAGGTTTCTACCCTTTTTAATGAATTATGAGGCTTTCCTTCTTTGTTATGACTTTTGAGGTTATTTTGAGGTTTTCTCCCTTGTTGCCATTTGACACTTTAGTGAATTTTTTTCCCCTTATCTTATTTTTTTTTGTCCAAATTTGCTCCTACCTTAGATTACAACAAAAGTCTCCCCCAACTTTGACACCAATTATAACCCTATTTGACAAAAACCTACCAGTAAAAGAGGAGACATGGGAAGATGAGTTACTCATGTATAAAAACCTACATTCACTCATGTCTCAAAGAAAAAACTTGTTTAAAGGGGAGGGATATGGAGGGCATGTTAAGCCTTAGACAAAACCCCATGTTAATAATAACTGCCCATTGTAAACCTCTAAATCTCTTAAAGGTGGGTTATACATCTTTTGCTATATTAATGTTGTTTACTTATCTTTTAATTGTAATTTTAGTTTGTCTCCCATTTATAATAAGAAGAACTAGTTTTGGAGTCATCTAATCTCATTCTTATACATTGTTTTATTGTAAAAGGAGATTTATATCTCAAAGAGTCTTATCTTTCTTTCTTATATCTAATTCTCAAGGTGTGGAAAGGTATTTTCTTCTTAAAAAATAATTATATAAATAAGTGTCATATGAAGTGAGTTATGGTTTTTTCCACGTGTGGTAATGATAAATGATATATGTTCATAATATTGTAGTAAAACTTCTTTAACTATTAAGAATTATCATGGTGAAATGAAAATAAATATTCATTATTAAAAATCTTATTCCATACTTTTTAAATTATATGTGTAGCTTAATATATTAACTATTTTTGCTATTTAGTAATAATATTATTAATTTAAAATAAAGCTATAATTATTTAGTTTTAAATTTAAAATATTTTAATTTTTATGTATTGTTCTAATACTTATTATAAATTGATCTCTACTATTTATTAATCATTTAATTTACAAAACTAATTATTATAATGTTACTTTAATAATATGTTGCAGAGATAATTTTTTTTATTAATTTACTTATATAATTTGAAATAATTTTGTTAATGCTAAAAAATAATATATAATAATAAAGTTTGGATCTTTTAAAATTAGTTATTATAATACTCTTTACTGCTATGCTTTTATTTTAATGACTTTGTGATATTTATAAAAGAGTATGATCTAATTGATAGATATTTTATTTATTTTTTTAAGTATTTATTTGCTAATTTTAATATAAATTCAAATTTGAGTTGTCTAATACCCCAATTTAATTTTTTAGAATTCTATACTCTTATACCAAAGCTAACACATAAAATTGTATCACTATATCCCAACTAAAAGCGAATACATATATTAAATCGAATTCAACATTTTCAAAGACTCCCCCTTTTTCAAAAGTCATATCTAAAACATTTCTAATATGTCGAACGTAGTCAACGTAATAAAGCATTTGTATAAATTTAGTAAGTGATTGATTCAGGACTTCTAATATCAAAACCTGGACAGAGATTGCCTAAGGCTACAAATACTGAAGCCCATCTGACGTAACATGTTGTAGCACGGTATTAAAAAATTGCTCATTTTGGATCGGTCCCCAATCTACGTGTCCTAAGTAGGGAATATGCAGTAATATCCAATTTCGTTACAGATTTGGTCATCTTTTTTATATATGGGGATAAAAATACGAAATGAGATTAAAAAAATAAAAATAAATGAATAAAAAAAATAAAAATAAAAATAAAATTATCCACAAGGGTCCACTCTGAGAGTGAGGAAAATGTAGCTCACTCACATCATTGTTGTTTACGTGTACCCCATTGGTGTCATAGCTCAGGACACTGAAATGGCATTCAGTTGATAAAAACTACTTAAGGGACACGTAAGTAGATAAGAACCTCATTAGCTCGTGCAAGTCAATTCACAGTTTTTAACGAATATAAACTATGGGGAAGTGTTCCATTATATGAAGAAATTGCAATATGGATGTCTCAGTCATGGAATAATATTATTCCATCCATCCACTAATGTGGAAGCCGATTGGTCTCTTAATTCACACCACACAAAAAGATGAGAAACGACGTTTGCCTTTCTTGCCCATCTCAAATCTGATATTGACCTTAATTAAAAGTAAAACTGATGGATACATTTCATATTTTTTATAACCTTATCATAGTTTTTAGGGTATGTATCTATATATGAGAGTCTAGTTTGTTAATGTGTCTATCTATATATGTATGTATATTTATTTAGGTGTCAGATTGTCCCCTCTGTACGGACTATTGGGCAGACTAAGTGAAGTGATTCTGTTGCCAAGAAGATAGAGCTATGATCGGGTATATAGCGAGTCCTTCTAATCGTGAGAGCACATTTTCACTGTGGCACTCGCCAATCGCATATCTAATCGGCGGACTGGGTGCTATTATGGCTTTGCTAGCCTTTGCTTTGTGCATTCTGGCTTGCTGCAACTGGAAAAGGCCTAGAGGCTCCTTGGAAGAAAATAACTTGAGATCAGAGCAGCACAGAGACTCAAACATTGGGAGATGTGGGGAAGAAAATGAGTTGATGAAGAATATCACGTCTGCTTCTTCGAATGATGAGAAAGTTGTCGTGATTGTGGGCGGCGATGAAACGCCGACCTTTATTACTGTGTCAACCTCCGCGTCTCCAGTTTGAACACGCCAGCACAGAGTTGGATGTGTCAAAAGTTATAACACAGCGGTTTGACTAATAGAATATGATCATGAACATATATAGATCAGTAATGGCTTGCGTTTATTTCAAAACAGAGAAGTTTATTCCTGTTTTATATATCACCTAACATGGATGTATGAATCTGAAATTCTTGCCTTGTAAAAATGCGTCACTGTTGTCATCCATTTCGTATTTATTAGCATAAATCCGGTGTATTCCTTTCGATACGGATTTGTAATGTATGCTTCTGTCCTTGGCGCAGTCTCGATAGAAATTAGTGACAAATTACTTACTTAAAGCAAGAAAGAAATTATTGTAGGTGCATCTTGTCTGTAATGATGTCTGGAAATTTGTTTGAGAATTCAACCGCATGTTTTGGCAAGGAGATTTGGCCATTGAATATAGTATGGCCAAGAAATTTAATAGAAGTTTGAAAGACTTCTATTTCTTCTTTGCTTAATACAATATCATTATTTTTTATTGTATTTACAAAGGCGTATATGTTTAAAATGATCTTGCAATTTTTTTGAGAAAATAAGGATATCATCTATATACACAATTAACCAATCAAAAAAGGGTTTAGATAAAGAGTTCATCACCTTCTCGAACTTGGATGGTGCATGCTTTAGGCTGAAAGGCGTCACAGGTGAGACACTGAAAGTTGTTTTGAATTTATCCTTCTCTCATACAACAACTTGCCAAAATCTTAATTTTAGATCGAACATGGAGAATATTTTTGCTCTTGCTATTCTGCATATCAGATCTTCTTTGTGAGGGATCTGCTAGTACTGAGTTCAATTGGTTATAATTGATGAATAACCTTGGGATGCCTCTGCTTTGTTCCGCTCTTTTATTTACATAGAACCCATAACAATTCCACGGGCTCTCTGATTCTCTGATCAATTTCTTACTCAACAAATTCTTGATTTCATTTTTGGAGAGCTCACAATATTCCTTGTTCATCGGAATTCCCTTACTCTTACATGGCTTACCTGTATATTCTATTTTATATGGCAATTCAACACAATATTGCTTTCTATGCCAAAAATCATTTGGAACGACATTATTTCTCTATTTGTGCCTTTAATTCAAAAATCTTCTTTTGTATTGTTGGTAAACTTAGCTGTTGTGAGATATGAACGGTAGATTTAAGATCTTTTAGATTTGTTAGCTTTGATTTAGCTTTCTTTAGCTCTTCCATAGTCTGAACCATTGTCGAGACTCATGGAGTTGGGACATATGGTAATTTAATTTTCCTTCGACCATTTCAGGAGGTACAAAGAGTAATAAAATATCCAACCTTATTATTTTTTGTCCTTAATGAACCATGTGGTTCAACAGCAGCCAAAAATATGTTATCTAAAAAACAATCAACAAGGATGTCAGCTGCAATTTTTTATTTTATGCAGTGATTATCAAAGCAGATAAATGCCTTAGGAATTTCATACTTCAGCGTTTTACTTAAGTGGATAGATGCCTTGGAAATTTCATACTTCAGCGTTTTACTTCCCAAGCCAATAACTTTTGTTTCTGCTATCATCCAATATTTAGCAAGGATCACTTTTGTATTTAAAATATTTACATCTCCTCGAAAATCAATTAGACCATTCAATTTGAACATCTGTCCTTGTATGCAAAGATTCACTTGTACATGATGTTGCTAGTATTCGATGGTGAGTATCCTCATTTCCTGAAAACATGAAGCAGTATCTTTTCTCCCTTCATAAATCTGTATATTTGGCTTGTGAAATTATTTTGTATCGTATTCTTCTATATGATCTCCTTCATCAATGGATTTGCCTTTTTCTAATCTTACAATCTGAGTCTTAAGAATAGAAATTTCAGGTTTGAGATTGTGAATTTCATGACTTGCCTCTCTCAAGGTAAGCATGCAAACTTTATCCCGTTGTTGATGTCTCTAGAATGATTTTGCATTCTTTACATAAGAGGCATCAATCAAGAGTGGCTTTTTTGAAGAACTTTTGCTAGAAGATTTCATTTGATCCATGAAGGCTTCCATAAGGTGATTCTTCATTTCCCTTTCCTCCATAGCTCTTATTTGAGACAAGATTTTTATCTCATCTTCTTCTGTCTGTACCATAAGAATCTTCTCTTTGTATTTCTGTGGCTGTTTATCTTCATCAAAAGATTCATCAGATTCAAAAGAGAAAATACATTCACTTTTCAGAGTCTGAACAATCATAAACATTGGCATAAAAATTTAATTCTTCAACAGAACTAGAACTTTCTACATGTGAGTAACACAATTGTTGTTGTTGAATCTGGGGTTGTTCTTTGATCACCACATTGGGGCAATGATCAGTTTTATGATTTCTAGACCCACATCTCATGCAAAGATACTGAGCCTATGTTTTTGGTGCTTTTAATGGAAGTTGAGATTTCTTACATCGATTTCTTTTTGATTCTTCACCTAATGGACAATTATTTACAGTATGTCCATTTTTGCCACACAACCAGCATGTCAACTTATTACATTTTTCTTGCTTGGCACTATGCAGGTGAATGTTAGATGGTTTCTAATAATGTGTGTTACAGACATATTTGTAATATCCCTTCCTTTTATGTTGTCTAAAAGATCGACCTTTCGACTTAAAGCCTCTTCTAGTTGATAAATTCCTTTCTTTCTTGGCTTGTTTCTTGATTTTTCTCCTTTTTACTAATGGATCATCGAGAGATAACCCATACTTACTACACAATGATTTTCTATTAGGGAATTTCGACAACTTTTCTAGAGACTTATTAACTTTCAATCTTGTGCAAAAACAAACCAAAGCTTTAGTAATAATAGAATATATTTGTCCCCATGTGTAAGACTCAAAAGGCATTTGAAAAAATTCTTGCATTCGGAGATAGTCAACAAATTTGGAAGGAAGTGCTGCAAGATAAACTTGCTTCCATAACAAATTCTTTGAGTCTTTGACTTCACAGATTCTCTACATCTAATCTCGATGGAAGTCTTCATATTGGGATATTCTATTGCAGTTGAGATTCATTAAAATAATGTCATGCTTATCGGCTATTTCAGCCTCAAAACCACACCAGTGCTCAACAATCATGGAGGTCAAGGCTCCAATCATGTTGTTATGTACTGTCCCATCTGAATTATGAATTATATTTCCTTGCTCATCCTTGAGAAGTTGTTCTTCCATCTCTTTAATTAAAGCAATTTTCCACCATTTTGATAGTGTGCATGTGAAACACTGGATAATTGTTTTGTAGGCTTCTACCTCAGTTTTTCCCCTTAGACACATAAGCTTTTATTTCATAAACATCATGTCTACAATTTGTCTTATCTGGTCATCACTGAGATTATCTATAGTTCATTTCCTATGAGATTCAAGGAAGAAAGTGTGGGTTTCAGGCAGTTTACCTTTTCCTCTGATATCAGGTGTTGAATATCTATTGTACTGACTTTCCAAGGGCTCATATATAGGCATTACCTCTGGATCTTTCTCGTCATCCTTAAATAGACTTGTTATAGAAATATGTTCACTTGGAGTGTCAACTTTTTCTGGTTCTTGGGATGCAATTTCTTTGGGGAATAAGAAAGGAAACTTGTCGACTCGCTTGATGGGATCCTGAATACGGACACTTGCTTTATGCAAAAAAGAAGAAGGAACTCATTTTTCAATTTTGGATATAGATAATTGATTCATCTTCTTTACCAATTCATTTATTTTTTGAGATGTAGAACCAATATGTTCTACCATTTTGTCTCTAATATTCTCTAGCTTTATTAGAGATTCTCTAACATATCCTCTAATTACTGAAGTAGAATTTTGAACATTATTCAAGGAATTATTAGAATTCAAAGAAACTTGGACAATTTCAAAATTTTCTTTGACCTCTTTGGATTTGGCAATGTTCATTTCAATACCTTTCACAGTTGTGTTTGTGCAATTTAGTTGTTCAGAAGTTTTATGTATTTTACCATCAATACCAAATGCACTGTCATCCTTTAATACTAATGGTTTTGCTTTTGCAGAATTTTGTCCTTCTCCAAGCACTATGCCTTTATATGGAGGAAAAGTTGTAGGTGTTTCAACTTAAAGGCCATCTAGTGCTATCCAAGAATGTTGAGATGAAGTGGATGCTTCAGTCATTAAAATCATTTGTTGCTTTCTCTTTTCTGACCAAACATAGAATGAGATCCATGTGTTAGTACATTCCATGTGGCTTTTCCATTCTTGAGACAATTTTATTTCCTCAGACATAGAATGACTCAAACCAAATTCTTCTGCTTTAAGATTGTACAAAGATCCCAATTCAACATGGCTTTCATCCATTTGTCAGGGACTCTATTTTTCAGACATCCATCCATTAAAGTAAAGAATTTGTGCATCTCCATGACTGTTGGCCTTTTCCAGTCATCTGGAACAGAAGCAAATCGACAATCTGGTATAAACCCATTAGATTGCTCAAGGTAACCAAGACCATATCTCAGTTTGGTTGGTCTCATTACTAAAAACATTTGTGTTAACCTCGGATCTTCATTTTCAAAAATAGGTATCTCATGCATCATTAAAACATGCTCTAACTCATGAGGAAATGGAATTTCAGAGCACTTAGGATTTGGACATGAATTGACAGAAGTTGTAGGTGGGGCTTCACCAGTCCTAGGATCATGGTTGTCATGGATTACCAAATCTTCAAGCTGGCTTAAAATAACTTGATACTGACACTCTAGACATTTAACATCTAAGGAAGAAAAATTTACCATCTGGGCTAATTCAAACAATGAAATATGTTTGCAAGTATTTACAAGAGAACTTTTGCAAGCAGTGTCAACAAGTTTAGGATTTTTGTATAATGGTGAAATCTTGCACATTTGATCTATCCTCTTTCTGTCTATAGTAGATCTACGAGGGAAAGATAAGACAACAGATGAGGACTCTTCTCTGATATCTGCAGAAGTAATTTTCTTAACTGATGGAGGCCTAGAGTTTGAAACCACCCAGTGTTCAGGGAATGTCAAATCTTCCCACCTGATTGTTTGGTGTTCTATTTTTTGATTTCTTGAGTCTGTTAACACCACAACACTTGCTTTAGAATCTTTACTGGGGGCATGGATTACCACAGGATACAGGGTATTTGTGTGCCTGAAGCAACCTCTTGTTTGGATTTCTCTATTGTGTCTTTTCTTATTCATATCAAATCCATTTGTTTGTATTTGGAGCTGGATAATTCTCTCAATAGTTTCATCAAAGACATAAACTGAAAAATTTGGATGGCAATAAAAATAAATTGGACCATTTGAAAGAGGTGCAACTATCTCTCCTATTAATGAATCTCTATATTTGTTGTGTGTAAGATCTCAGATAGTGGCTAACACAAAAGTATTCAACCCCTGATGAGTTAATGCATGTATTCCAATTCTGATATAACCCAAATGAAGGTACTTAATTTTTAGATGCTTAGCCTCGGCTTGTAATTGTTTGGGGTTAAGTAAAGGAATATAGTGTACACAGTCAGAGTTTTCCTGAATCTAACTGATAGATTCCTTTATACTTATCCTAGTAGTGGCAATTAAATGGAAGGCAGACAAATCTGTAGAGGGTTGGCTTTCTTCATGTTCAAGTTCAGTAGAATTTAAAACCCTACTAGATGCAATAGTGAACATATCACGCAGGGGATTTTATTGAATAGAGGACTCTTGTTCTTCAATATCATGGTATGAAACAGATTTTCTAATTGGATCCATTTTATAGAGTGATGTAAAAATGAGTACTGACCCGTCGAACTAGACATTATTGGCTCTGATACCAAATTTTGCAGGGGCTTTTATAAAGCTTGCTACATTGCTACTATAATGTTACTATAGTGCTTGCTACAGTGCTACTACAGTGCTGCTACAGTGCTTGCTACAGTGCTACTACAATGCTGCTACAGTGCTTGCTAGAGTGCTTGCTACAGTGTCGCGCGCTATGCTGTTGTCACTCTCTACTGACTTTGCCTTGTCGTGTCTCTTCGTTTGCCCTCACATATTGACCTCTGGCGAACTTAGTGCAAACCTACTCAGATCTTTCACGCTCTACAATCTTACATATCGCTTCCTCGCCTTCCAATAGTTTGGCATCCCTTCGAACCTTTGGGAAACCCCTAATGAACTTCGACTGAAGATTATGGGACAACTACTACACAGTAGCACAAATTCAAGCACACAGTACTCGGAAGCGGAAAATGAAATAACACTCTTTTATTGAATTTTCCATATATCGGTTACACTTGATTTACGGTCTGTTCATACCAGAGGTGTACTGTGTTCGCATTTACCGGACTGTTGCCACTCAATACTAAGATAGCGGGTTTGCGAGTAATTCAGTTGCTCGTACAAAATATGAATTACCCTCACATTGAAATATATTATAATATTTAAATAGGATGTTATAATATAGAGTTATTATTACATAATTAAAAAAATATGATTTCACCTTTGACCTAAGGTATTCTAGTAGTATCAATACTATGTTCATTGAGGAGAGAAAAAGCCTGATTCGAAACATACTTGGGTTTGGGTATAATTAGACTTACTTTTGGGTCATCTTTGGGAAGGTGAGAGTACCATAAGAAGAAATGTACATATATGTGTTTTTCTGTGGGGGAATGAATGGCATAGGGAGACATTTGGTTGAAGTTATAGGGTTTTGAGACATTCTTAATTAGTCTATGTTGGAATCTATGGAAGGGTAGTGGTATAGTATGGAAGGGCATTGACATAGTTTGATGAATTATAGATGTAAAAAAACTGGTGTAATATCTTGGGTTGAGGGTGTTGATTGGAGAATGTGAGACTATTAGTTAGAGATTATTAGAATCATGCTTACATTCAATATTACATATGTACCACAAATGGCTTAGGGCAACCTTTGTGGTTGTGAAGTGGTGACTCTAGCTTGAAAGTGACCTACAATTAATATATTAAGAATAATGCAATCTATGGCTAAATAGAATACCAAATGGTGTTTTTTATCACATAAATATTTTATATAATAGTATTTTATAAATTTTTCTATAATCATTTGTCTTACCAATGTGATTATGTTGTTCTAATTATATAAAACTAATGATATTGTGATTATGATTATGGTATCATTGTCAAAATTGTTAGCATCACCTGACATAGTAGCTAGGCAAGTTACTATTGAGATTAATGAAGAAATGTATTAATAGAGTGGCAAGAGGTTTGGTACAAATATCAGCAGCATTGTCACAACTATTACAATACTCAATATTCACTTCTTTTGACTGAACTTTCTGCCTCACAAAATGAAACTATGTATTGATATGCTTTGTGTTCTTATGAAATACTGGATTATTTTAAAGTTTATTGGAGTTATGGTTGTTATATTTGATCACTTTTGCAACCTTATGTTCTTGTCCAACCTCAAGGAGAAGTCTCCTCAACCAAACTGCTTGACATGTTGTTGCACACATAGCTTGATATTCAGCTTCTACATAAGACAAGATATTGTGTTCTGCTTTTTCTTGTTCAATGTAATGACCTTGGATCCAATGCTAAATGCATAGCCTATTGTGGATCATTTGTCATCTACATTTCCAGCCCAATTGGAGTCTGAAAAACTTGTCAATATAACATCACATGAATTAGTATGAACAATACCAAAATCTAAGGTTCCTTTGAGATACCTTAAAACACCTTTTGTTGCAACCCAATGTCTCTCAAGCGGCTTTGCCATAAATTGGCTCGATGCATTGTCTGCATAAGCCAAATCAGTCCTAGTTGCAGCCAAGTAGATTAGACTCCCAACCAAGCATCTATACGAAGTCGCGTTTGTCTCCTTAGATCCATCACGATACTGAAGTTTTAAATTCTATTGTAAAGGTACTACTACAACTTTGCACTGATCCATTCTGAACTTTTCCAATAAGCTCCTCACATACTTACTCCGTGACAAAAAATTTTGTCCAGAATCCCTCCAAACTTCCAAACCCAAACAGTAATGTAGCTCTCCAAGGTCTTTATTCTTAAAGACTTGTGTCATCTGATCCTTGATTTCTTTAATGAGATTATCAACATTCCCTCTAATGATTGAATCATCTACATATAAAGAAATCAAAACAATCCTTCCCTCTTTATCAAACACGGTATAAAGATTAGCCTAATTTTTGCTTCTTTTATAGCCATGTTTGAGCAAACATGAATCAATTTTGTCATACCATGACCTGGGTGCCTATTTTAGTCCATACAATGCTTTCTTCAACCTGCAAACTAAATGTTCTTCACCCTGTTAGACATCCCCATCAGGTTGCACTAAGTAGACTTCTTCTTTTAAGTCCCCATTTAAAAAAGCGGATTTAACATCTAGCTAGTGAATCATCCAATGTTGTTTGGTAGCTAAAGCAATTATTATTATGATTGTGTTTAGTTTAGCTGAAGGGGAAAAGGTTTCAACATAATCTATGTCTTATTGTTGCTAATACCCCTTTGCAACTAGCCTAGCTTTATATTTATCAATGCTCCCATCTGCTTTAAATTTAGAATTATACATCCATTTACATCCTATGGGTATTTTCCTTAACGTATTTTAACTAAATTCCAACTTTTTTTTTTGAGGATTGACTCATATACCTCTTCCATAGCAGCCCCCCATTCACTATATTGACAGGCTCCTTTATAACTAGAGGGTTCAACAACATTCATCATACAAGTTATAAAAGAATTTTCCCTTTATCTTGCTGGCAACTTAACCTTGCTACCTGATCTCCTGAGTGGTGCGATAACTTCTCTTATCACTCTGATAATTCGTTTGAAGTAATAAGAAAGAAAAACCAAAGGTAACCACAAACCACTTTTGGATATCAGGACCTAGCCTTCCTGATGCTTAGAGAGGCCTCTCTCTTTATAATTTAACTTTTTTTTTAGTTAAGATGATTTTAGTCCAGTTGTTGCTTGCACTTGGGTTTTGTTTTGAAAATTCGCTGGTGGGATCACTTTACTTAGATGGACAGAGGTTTGGCTTACTCCATTGGGCTACGGAGTTGGATGTCTGACAAACAAGACTAGATTGAGTTCTAAAACAGTGTGTTCAGGGCAAGGGACATGAGTTACTGCAGATCTCAGAGGGTAAATGTTGAATGGCTTCAAATCAGATCAATGGAGCAATTAAGGGTTATGTATACTGGACTTTGGAAGGAATGAAAGAAATCAACCAGGATGGGAGAGCAATCAAGGATTCTCAGATCCGGGTATCAAAAGAAAACATGTAAGGACTAACTATGCAAAACTGAGTGTAATTAAACAAATCCTGAGTGATATTTCCAGTTAATTCATTTAGATTTTAGAATGCATTTAAGATTATGAAAGCACATAAGAAAAGTCGCTAAATCACACAAAAAAAGTACTTCACTACAAATGGCTTATCTCATGAATCCTGTAGCGGAGAGCTTTTATTGCTTGCTCGAGTCTCTTGACTTGAAAATGGTTACATTCACCCTCAGGTTTAAGATCAAAATGATATTGATTTGGGGTAGCATCAGATGTGCTCTAGCCACAAAATTTGGTGGAGAGGTTGGCACACATGAGATCTCCAATACCCAAAAAGAATTTGAGCAGATTCTAAACAGATCAAGAGATATTAAAATAGTTAATATTTTTATGAAGTCCCTCACTCTAAACTTAGGGAAAATAAAATATTAATGTGTATTAATATTAATCTATGTTAGAGAGGTCCAAAAGACATGGACCAAACCATATCCAATGTTAGCCATTGATTAGGAACTTAATCTCATCCATTGAATTGTTAACATGAAAACTATAAGAGGAGGCTTGAGGGTCACTTGGAAATCACACCAGAGTGATCAGACATTCTATTCTCTAGAGCGAGGTTTGCTAAGAGAGATAGAATGAGTGATTGGGAGAGTAGCTGAGGGGAATTGACTATAGATAAACAAAGAAGGTGGAGATTATGCTAGGAGAGAAACATAGCAGCCAAGGAGAGTGATGCAGTGCCAACAATGGCTGATGTAGGGACACACAGAGCTAGCCAGGTGTTGTGTAGAGCACCAGAGAGGCTAGCGTGTCTAAGGTGGAGGCCTAGAAAGCTGAGGCAAGGCCTCCTGGAGCTGATACAAGCCAAGAAAGGTTGATGCAGGGCCAGTGTGAGATAGAGAGGGGTTGACACAGTCCAGATTGGGCAAACATTGGGGTTGCAGGAGAAGTTTCGTGCTAAGGAGCTACTGAAAGGGTTTTCGGGGGTTTCAGTTGGGAGATTTCTCTTAAACTATGACATATAGCAACTAAGGAAATTCTTTGGTGGGTAGGCCAGATAGGGAACCCATGTTATACTCTAAGATTGCTTAATAAGAAACCCCTTAGATAGTGACATTGGTTTTCATACATTGGGTTTTTTTGGGGACATTTGTCCAAAAATAATGGTGTCATGTCGTGTGTTTGTTCTTGTTTCTTTTAATTGTTGATCTGTAATATTTTAGCATGTAGTGACGTTTATTTTTAGTATTTACTTTGTAAATAAATTGTTAAAGAAAAATTAACAAGTAGGTAGGAAAAAACCAGAAAAAGTGCATGAAGGGTTCGTAAATTAAGTAAACTTAGAAACTTCAACATGGTATCAGAGTGTGTGTAGATCACAGGAGGACTAAAAGACATTAGCTGAGTGGAGCAATAGAAGCATAAAACAGCTACCCTGGGGTGACAGAAGTTGTTTCTAGTAGTCCAGAAGCCAAAGAAGTGTGATGTAGAGCCAACCAGAGCCACACAGAAGAAGTCAGGAACTTCGCAGAGCCTCAGAGAGGTAGTGTTGCTAATGCAGAGGACGAAAGTGCTAACACAAGGCATCCTAGGGCTAATGCAGACCCATCTAGGGTGATGCAGAGGCAACATCAGGCAGAGAGGGGCTAACACAGTTTACAGAGAGGCAATTACCGGGGTCGAGAAGGCTGCAGGAATATTGCAAATTGGAGCTGGTGAGGTATTGTAGTCAGAACGATACCTGAAAGAGTAGGGATAGAGGAGTTGTCATGAAGGGTTTCTAGACGAGGAAACCCGATCAATAATGCAATTGCGAAAAATGATCAAAGTAGGGTGCATCTCAACAAGTAGTAGAAGGATTTCTAGGAGGGAAATCAAGACTGAGAGGGTGTCTAGAAGAGAACTTCCAAACAAGATGTAGAGACTCAGAGGAGTTGAACAGAGAACTTCGAAGAGGGAATTAGAGGAGCGTTATGGCACTACATGGGGTAAGAGACTAGGATAGACTAGACAGAGCATTGAACTTCGCAGCCTGGAAGGCCAAAATCTTATCAGTGCTTGACAGGAATCATGTCAAGAACTTCACCTTAAAGGGTATAGCTATCCTAGGCAACCCCAATGATAACAAAAAGTACGAGGAAGTGATGACGAGGGCCAAGTTCATTATGCTTGACGGGGCAAGGATTATGTGGTACCACATGTAGCCAATAAGGAAATGGCAGTTGAGATGTGGGAGGCTCTCAAAAACTTGTACCAGCATACTTCTGTGCAAAGAAGAATGCTACTCGAGAACCAAATGAGGTTGTATTAGATGAAGAAGGGTCAATCAATTGACTCCTTCCTCGGAGGACAGAATGAGATACGAGACGAGTTGATTGTTATAGGAGTGACACCAGATCAGGAGTTTATGGTGAAGACATCCCTAAATGTTGTCTTAGAAGAGTGGGAAGTGTTTATCCAGAGCATCCTGAGCAGAGGGAATCTCCTAACTTGGGATGATATGTGGGCAGCTCTTCGCAAGGAAGATACCATACGGTGGTCAAAGACAGGTAGAAGCAGAAAATAGATCAAGGTCAAGCAGGAGGAGGAGGATTTGGCCATAGCATCTGAGGGCAAGTAGAAGAAGAAGAAGAAGAAAGATCTCTCCAAGATCAGGTGCCTCCACTGTTGGGAGATGGGTCATCATGCGACCGAGTGTCGTGGTATGAGATAGAGAGGTGCTGACACAGTCCAGATTAGGCAGATGTTGGGGCTGCAGGAGTAGTTTTTCACTAAGGAGCTATCAGAAGGGTTTTCTGGGGTTTGACCTAGGAGATTTATCTCAAACTGTGAGCTATAGATGATAAGAAAATTCTTTATTGGGTAGGCTAGTTATGACACCCAAATTGTATTATGGTATTCCTTAATAAGAAAACCCTCAGGTAGTTGCATTAGTTTTCCCACATTGATTCTAGGGACATTGGTTCAAAAATAATGGTGTCATGTGGTGTGTTTGTTCTTCTTTCTTTTAGTTGCTTATTTGTAATATGTTGAGTATGCACTGGTGTTTATTTTCAATATTTATTTTGCAAATAACATGTTAAAGAAAAATTAGCAAGTAGGTAGGAATAAATCATAAAACGTGCATGAAGGGTTTCTAAATTAAGTAAACTTAGAAACTACAACAAATGTAAAATAATCCATGTCATACTTCGAATCATAAACTATTTATACAAAAAAAGTATTACAAAATATCTCAAACTAATTTGAGAATTAATCTAGGAAAGCGAAAACATCTTCTTGCAAGAAGATAGAGACAACTATTGAATTGTTTCATGATATCCCTGTTATTTTGGTTTTGTTGGCTATTATGCTTTGATTTTTAGCCATTTAAGCTGGTAGGTTATTTGGCTTTCACGTTAGATAGTTTGTTTGACTTTCATCTTTCATTTGATACTCATTCACCTCATACACTTCCACTGTGCTGACCCATCTTCAACCTTTTACCATGCTCATTTACTTTTTACTATACGCTTATATTTTTACTATGCTTTTACTACAGTAAATCATAAAAAAATTGTCGTGTTTCTTTGTCTAGTAATTGGATGTTGAGAATTTTCCTATATATCTCATCAGCCTCTATATATTTGGCAAAAGTAGGCTTATTAATAAATAAGTGTTTCACCTCATGTTGGAGGTAAAACATATTTTCAAAAGTCTGGTATAATACTCTACCAATTGGTATACCACTCATTGATGAGGTATATCCTTGTTCTTTGGCTACTTATCTCATTTTATTGTTGTAGTCCTCCTGTGTCATTAATTTATCATTTATGACTAAGGGACTAGGTAGTCCCTTTTCTTTCAAAACTCAAACTTGGTAATAAACCTGTCAATGGCTAGTTGCATGGTTTGACACTTATCTTCTAAGTTTAACATTAAATTTCTCTTGGCTTGGGCCCTCTTGACTTCTAAAATGGTACCTGTCCTGTCAGGTATATCAAGTTCTTATAGCTCATATTTGTTCTTGGAGTTGAGGAATTGAATAATACTTACTGCTTCCTCTGGCATTTCTCCAAGCTATTCTTTGACATTTTGGATGGCTTCTGTAGCCTATTTGATTAAGTCTATCTACTGAAAAATGACCTGGATAGATGGCCAACTATCATTGACAGAGTCAATGATATTGGCCCATAATAATTGTTTGGCCTTTCCCAAAGGCTCGCTCAATGTTAACTCTTTCTCAAGGTTCTTCACTCTCTCATTCATTGTGGTAGCCTTCTGTTGTTCTTCCTTATGTGTGATCAAGGTTAACTTTCAATGTGTTTCTAGGCTGATAACTTTCTCTTTTAACTTGTTCATTTCATTGGTCTAAATGGACATTTATTCCATTGCCTTGATCAACATGTTTGCTTCATCACCTGTGGTACATGTTGTTGTTGATGTCGTTGTTGATCTAGTTGAAGTTGTTGGGTGTGGAGCCTGATTATCTTCTATATTCAAAAGTACCACCACATTTGACCCCAGTTCAAAATGGGGGTGGAAACGCCACTCGTAAAATATTTACTACAGGGGGGGCGGCCGCGACCTTTGGGAGGCCCCCCCCCAGCAGGGAGTTGCAGGGGCAGCGCCCCCGGAGCTAAAAACAACTGTAAAATTGCCTTGTAAAAGTATAGTAATTTCCAGTCCATCTCGGCCGTTCATTAGGCGGATGATCTGACGGTAGAACTTATGTTTAGTTTAGGGTTTTTTACCCTAGAAAGCAACCCCTCTCTTTGTATGGAGGCATTGTGTTTGAGGCTGTAAGATAGATGTGTATTATGTGTAAGCGAGAAACGGAGAGGTGAGACTATGACAGAAGACAGAGGATATTATAGCAGATTTGTTGTATGTTGTGTCTCTTCATTTTGCTGGATAATAGAAAGGAAGGACTGGATGTTCAAGGTGTACGTAGCCCAAACTGGGTGAACCATGTATATCTGTGTCTCTCTTGTTTTGTGCATTTCCTGTGCTTATATTTCTGCAATATTTTATGTGTTCCATTTCTCCGTAATATATATAATATTCTAACAGATGTTGCTACTGGCAATGCAGTGGCCATTGGACCAGTGGGAGCTAATGCTACTGCCGATGTGGAAGGCACAATTTTGGTCAATGTAGGAATGGCAGTTGGAGGAGCGTTGTTTGGACTAGCTTGTTTGAGCTAGATCAAGCTATCTAGGTCCTTTTCCATTTCCTTCAGCTGGTCATTGAGTTGCAGTACCAAGTCCATCATCTCTTCATGATTTTTTTGGCTTTCTAGGACTTCTTTTGTTTGAGGGTGTTGCGACTGAGGAAGCTTGAAATGTTTCTTAAGGGTTACAATGTCTTCATTTTTCTTCTTAATTAACTATTCAGTAGCCTTTATGTCCTTTGGGTTGTGGCTCAGATCAATGATCAGGTCATCTAAGGATTTGATCCTTGTCTCTTTGGCACTGCAAGATGTTTTTTCCAGTTTGTACTAGGTTGTCACATTGTCTAATGAGTCCTTGAGCATGAATGTTGCCATTTCTTTTGCTGTGAGGGTCGAGTAGATAATCTCTCCACCCTGCTTGTGAAATACTTTTTGATCTATGGGATGCACATCCCTAGCTAAGACCTCAAAGTTGAACTTCTTGTAGTCTATTGTGGTTTTAGGCTACTATACAATAAGCTATAGGAAAGACACCTACATATTTCCTTCTTTGATGTCAAAAGCTGACATCAATCTATTTTGATTCGGTGGTGTCATCTTCATGTACTTGGAGTAAGTGTTGGCCTTGTGCTTTTCATTCCTCATTTTAATCTCCTTGAATCTTTCCTTGATATTTGCTTCCTGGTCAGCTGGCCTAACAAAGGAAGACACCTCCACACTCTTCTATCTTTGTATGATCTGTGTGTTGGAAGTAGATGGTTGTTGTGTTTTTATTGATGTAGCTGTCTTTATCGTCTGTTTACTGCTCCACCCCATTGCCTCAATGCCACTAATGTCTTCTGATGAAATTTCTTCCTCGTGTTTAGACACATGATTCAATTTGGGCCCTTTTCTTGGTTGGAACTATTGATCAGTAGTCTCCATGGTAGTGCTTGATGCTTCCTCCCTGTTTCTTTTGGGATTCTTCTCCTCATTGACAGAAGTCCAAATGATGGGAGGGATATTCATTGGCTCTTCCAACTCTGGGACATGCAAGAAAGAGCTTTGGTCAAATTGTTTCTCCATTTCAATCACGATGTTCTCCACATCCACCACTGTGATGTCCATATCTATCAATGTGTTCTTTACCCATTTTGACTTATTAGCATATTGTTCAATGTCATGCATGGGGTAGTGGATGTAAGGTCCTCGCTTGACCTTTTGTCTGAGTTTGTTCACAACCCCATAAGGGTCATAATGCCAAATGAAACTATGTTGGAATTTCATGTCTTGAAGCATCTTATCAGCCTCAGGTCTATCCTCTCTGGTGTTCCAGATAAAAGGTCCCATTTGTTTTTTCATCTTAAATTGTGTCTTCTTCCTAGTAGCTAGGAAGTTGACTTCATCTGCACTTATGATTTTCCTAAAGTATTGCAAGTATAATATTCGCATTGGGAGATACTTATGCAATTTGTAGGGCGGTAAATCACAACCATATATCCTGATTTTAGTATGATTCTGGTAAAGGTACCAGTATCCTACTATGCCATTCTTTGCAAGTTGCAGTACTCTCTTGATCTCACTACGGATTCTAGGTTGAGTGCTAGAAGTCAGCATGTTTATGACAAGGTGAACAAAAAAATCTATGAAGGCTTTGTATGTGAATGTTGTGTTATACCTTTGGAACAAGGGTTTCCAGTAGATGATTGATCTTTCCTTTCCCTTGGTATCTTTTCTGTGGATCTTCATTGGGAAATTGTCTGTCTAGTAATATAAAAACACGTAAAACTGTTGGAAATAATACTGAGATGGGGGGGTGGTGAATCAGTATTATCAAATTCTTTTCAATCTATACAAACATTTGCAAATCTGACAATTGAAACTTGCATATACCTTCCAGACTTATAATTTAAATTATTCTTCAGATGTTTGTCATTAATCTGTATGTGAGAACCATATAATAATGAGCATGAACACAAATAGACAGTCACACCAAGGAACACAAGATGTAAGGTGGAAATCAAATGTGGGTGACAACCACCTACTGCAATATGTCTCTAACTTCTTTCAATTAGAAACTTCTTTTTAGAATGATTTTGTACTAGTGCAGTCCTTTACCAGTACGCAGGCTTCAACCTACAGAGAGCTACAACCCTTTATCATTTTCTAGCTTCTCCTGGAAGGGAGCTACAACCCCCATACCTCTTGTACTAGCTAAGATACTAGTACATAGGTGTTGACCTATAGAAGGCTACTACCTTCTCTTTTCTTCCAGGGACAACGTTTCATCAAATTTTAGACTAGATCCATGAATATCAAGTAATCATCAAGTATATGTGCATCAACCAATTAACCAATAACTTCTCAGAATGTTGTAATTAGACAAACAGTACGAGTAACAAGAAACCAAGTCTATACCCAGAACACAACAACAATAGACAAAATCAGCTAAAATATACTTCAAGAAAGTCCGCAACTTCACCAGTAGTAACCTATGGATGTCCGCACTTTCTCTATCTGTGACCTGTCCAGATTCGCACACATACAGTTTGTGCTTTGCACACCTCCGCGCCTATGATATATTCTGATATGTTCACCTCCACACCAACTTCTTCACTGGTACTGCACACCTCTGCACCTGCTTCTTCACTGGTACTACGCACCTCGGCACTTGTGCCTTCTCTGATCCTGCTCTCCTCCGAATATAGACAGTTTATCAGTCCTCAAATATACCCCAGACTATCAAATTCATAGATCTGTTTGGGTGCCAAAGAGATCTCGACCCATCATCAGATCTGACTTATAATGCTCTGGTTTCCTCTTGATTCAGGTTCAACTATAACTCCCCAACCGATTATCAGAAATTCAGATCTTTCTATTCTTAAGATATTCAACACACTTATGTCCATCCAAATGATCTCCTTTCCATTTTATAGCTAAGGCCTTAGTCAAACCATGGATGGAAACCATTGAGAAACAATACTAGGGACCCAAAACCTGGGTTCAATATTTTATATGCAAAACCACAGACCAAAACCATAGGATCAAAAACGTCGGGCTAAATACCATGGACCAAACTTAAGATGCGATTTTTCTACATGAAAGTCTGTGCATTTTAGGTTTGCACCTTTTATTCAGAACACCTGTGAGCATGTCCGCACTCTCTGAACTGCACATCTGCACAACCTGCCAATGTCCACACCTTTTGATCTATGCAGCTACGGAACCTGAAAATAACACTATTGTACCACAATTCCTCTATCCTGAAACCCCACTATATCTTCTGTAGACTCATCTGGTTGAGTGTAAGCGAGATGTTCTTCTATGAGAGGGTTGCCATCAAGTACAACACATACATCATAATGCCAGAAATCTCCCCCTTTCGACTTGATGGCAACAATACCAAATCACTCTCCCCCTTTGACATCAGGGGCAAAGGGTGGACCCATATATTCTCTTCTTTTGATAACCATTCCACTGGCCATACTCCCCCTGAGTACCTACTGAAATCTCTGAAATAACTCCCCCTTTGAATATGCCAAGGCGTACCAATCTGTCCATGCTCCCTCTGATTACATACTGATGTCTCTGCTCTGCTAAAGTGTATTATTCATGCTCCCCTTGATTGTAAGCAAGGTCTGCAAAAAGATGTTCTACACGAAGAAACACGACTCCATACACCATAATTGACTCTCCTATCTTCAACGACTCATACATACATCCATCTCCCAATCAAGTGGGTAGATACCAATATTGACTCATCCTCCCAATTAAAAGGGGATATACCAAACCAAAACATACAGTATTCATCCCAGGCATAGTGGGAAACCAAAATAGGTTGTTACATGACCTTGATATGAAAACAAATACATGACATAGAGATAAGAATAGCTATCAACAGCAGAATCAACTTTCAAACCAGCACATATTCCACCAAAAACACCTGTGAAATCAAACCAAAGGACTTCTAAGATAATGCCACAATGCATTATTAGAAGAATATATGCTCCTCCTGAACCTGTGCCAGATGGTCTTTGACAGACCCATATCGGACTCTCTTCACCTAAAACTCAACCCACATAAACCGGCATATGTACGTGTATCCACCTGCGTGCAATATACAAGTTTTAACAGCACGATGATGCATCAACAACCCCCAGCTTATGTCTGAGGTATTCAAATGTTTCCCTGGGCAATGGTTTGGTGAGTATATCAGCAACTTGTTCCTTGGAAGGAACATACTCCAACTTGACCTTTTTCTCAAGCAATTGTTCCCTTAGAAATGATACTTGATAGGCATGTGCTTAGTCTTTGAATGCATGACAGTATTTTTTGGGATACTGATTACACTTGTATTATCACAGAAGATGGAGATAGGTGGAGTACAGCTGATTTGAAAATCTTGCAAAGTTTGTATCATCCAAAGAAGTTGTTTGCAACAGCCACATATTCTGCTTCAGCTGTAGATAGAGCGATGGAACTTTGTTTCTTGCTGAACCAAGATACTAATATAGACCCCATAAAGAATGCTCCACCACTAGTTCTTTTTCTCTCATCCACACTTCCTACCCAATCTGCATCTATATATGCATGAAGTGTGAGATATGCATTTCTATGATACCATAACCCATACTTTTGTGTTCCTTGAAGATATTTGAAGATCCTCTTAACTACTTGAAGGTGTGCTTCCTTTGGATTATCCTGAAATATTCCAACTATTCCTACTACATGCATGATGTCTGGTCGAGTTCCTATTAGATAGAGTAGATTGCCAACCATGGATCTATAGGTTAGTTAATGGACTGCTATTGATTCATCATTAGCACTGAGGCTGCATCCTGTTACCATAGGAGTACATACCGGTTTTGAGTCTTCCATGCCATATTTATTCAAGATCTTCTTTAGGTACTTGGTTTCTGATAAAAAGATACCATCTTTGTTTTGTTGGATTTGTATACCAGGGAAGTATGTCAGCTCACCGAACAAGTATTAGAAATTTTGTTGAAAATAATACTGAGAGGGGGGGTGAATCAGTATTATCTAGTTCTTTTAACAAATCTTCCTTATTTACACTTTGAATTATTTTTGCATATCAGTACCATAAAATAATGAGCAAGAAAAACAGACAGTCACATCAAAGAACACAAGATATAAGGTGGAAACCCAATGTGGGTGAAAACCACCTGCTGCAATATGTCTCTATCTTCTTTCAAATTAGAAACTCCTTTTACAATGGTCTTGTACTGGTGCAGTCCTTTACCAGTACGCAGGCTGCAACCTGCAGAGAGCTACAACTCTCTCTCGTCTTCCAGTCTCTCCTGGAAGGGAGCTACAACCCCCTACTTCTTTTCTTTCAAGGACCACTTTTCATAAATTTTCAAACTGGATCCATAAACATCAAATGATCATCAAGTACCAGTAAGTCACCCAGATAACTAGATCCACAATAAAAATAAACTAAACCCAGAACACCTTATCAACAAAAAAAATCAGTCAACAAAAGATCTTAAGACATATACGCAATTTCCTTTTTTCTGGCCTGCGTCGCTACGCACTTCACCTTCTGTGGCGCCACGCACCTCCGCAGCTGCGCCTTCTGTGGCGCCTCCGCACTGCGCCTTCGGTGGTGCCTCTGTGGTGTCTCCTGTGGCGCCTCCGCACTGCGCCTTCTGTGGCGCCTCTGTGGCGTCTCCGTACTGCGCCTTCTATGGCATCTCTGCACTGCGCCTTCTGTGGCGCCTCCGCACTACGCCTTCTGTGGCGCCTCTGTGGCGTCTCCACACTGCGCCTTCTGTGGCGCCTTCGCACTGCACCTTTTGTGGCGCCTCCGCACTGCGCCTTCTATGGCGCCTCTGTGGCATATCCGCACTGCGCCTTTTGTGGCGCCTCTGTGGCGTCTCCACACTGTGCCTTCTGTGGCGCCTCCGCATTTTCGCAGCTGCAGCACTCAAGAGATCACCCTTCACAGATTCACTTTCCACTTCACTTTCATATAGATTGAGCTTTTGAAACAATAACCTAATATTTCAGATCTTAATATATTCAACCCAAAAGCATACCCAAGCCAAATGATCTCCTTTGCTTTATATAGGCAAGCTCTTCCTCAAATCACGGACCAATACCATGGGCCAAAACCATAGGATTAAAAACTGTGGGACTAATACCATGAACCAACCATGAAAGTGCGTGAATTTTTCTCCACATGAAATAAACTTTTCTCTGCATAAAATTCCGTGAAATTTTCTCTATATGAAATAAACTTTTCTTTGCATAAAATTCCGTGAACTTTTCTCTACATGAAGTAAACTTTTCTCTGCATAAAATTCCGTGAACTTGAAAATAACTTTGCTGCACTATAATTTATCATCTGTGTGATTTTCCATCAAGGGCAACACTTGTCTCATAATACCAACAATCTCCCCCTTTGGACTTGATGGCAACCTCAAAAACTTCAGCGACATTCTCCCCCTTTGACATCAAGGGCAAAGGGTTATGCTCCCCTTAAGAACATGCTCCCCCTGAATATGACCCAGATCTGCAAAGAAGAACCATAATCCACCAGAAACCATGAATGACGAAGAAAGAGATAGAGACATATTGCAACTATATTCAGACCAGCTCCCATGATCTCCTTTTGTACATCGTCCATAATGCCAACAATGCATTATATTCTCCCCCTGAACCTATGCCGCAACCCAGCACATGTACGCATATACCCCAGATGAATCATGCGTACTATCAACAATCAGGAGAGTCTCAACAATAAGATGATGCATCAACAACCCCTAGCTTTTGCCTGAGGTATTCAAAAGTCTCCCTGGGCAATGGTTTGGTGAGAATATCAGCAACTTGTTCCTTAGA
>APFE031571528.1:300126-361440 GCA_000404065.3 Pinus taeda
ATGGAAGATAATACTCGTCATTAGAGGACTTATCGCCATGATTCATGTATCTATTACTTAATACAGATTATCAATGGGTTTTAAGTTGAGACATTAAATTTGGAAGTATGGACCAAGTGGGAGAATGTTAAGCTCCATTAATCTGGAAACCAACCAACTGCTGCCTACAATTATTGAAACCAACTGCAGTCTTTCCTTAATTTCTGGAAACCAACTGCAGTAATTTCCTTAAATTAAGGAAATCAACTGCAGTTAATTAATTTTCTTGTTGGGAGCTTCTGAAGTGGTCCATTACTCCATCTGGAGTTCTCCACCTTGATCTGTGGAACACCTAACACATAGCCATTAGAAGCTTGATGGAAGCTTGGCTATAAATTCATCTGTTTGGTCCCCAAGCTAGCATCTCAAAAATCCCCTTCAGTTGTTTACACAATCTAGCTGAGAGAGCAGAGCTTGGAAATGCCTTCAGACTTTCTGTATTCTTTTCTTTTGCTTGGATTGAAGCTGGAGTGCTATTTCAGTAAATAAAGCAAGTGCACGTTTGGTTTGCAGCAAGAGCGTTATCAATGGCTGGAGGTAATTAATTTATCTTGGGCATTAAAATTTCATTTTTAGATTCTTTAAAGTATTTAGATTCCGCATATAGAATCGCTTTTAAATTCTTTAAAGTATTTAGATTCCACATATAGAATGGCTGTTAAAATTTTTAACAGGTTGTGCAGGTAGTAGAGCTTGAGTTTAAAGTGCAATTTAAAACAGAGGACTAAGGAAAATTCAGGCGAAGCAGAACGCCTTCACACAATCTAATGGAGCTCACTGATAGAAACCGTCAGTTGGTGATCGGTACAATTACGTCCCTGGTGGTCGATTCAATTACAGGCATTGTTTTATTGGCAACAACCTCCGTTGATTTGCAGAGATGTGGCCGTGCTAGCAAGTTGATATTGGCGTTAAGCGTCTCTCTGATCATAATAGCAAGGGGATTACTTATCTATGCCCATCTCCGTCAACTTCTTCAGCGTTCTTGAAGACTAATGTGCAGCCAAAGCCGTCCTTCATAATCGGATTACAAGTTTTATTAGAAATGTTGTCCATGAGGATTGCCATTGGATATAATGACAGATGTACGGACTATAGCTGAAAATTGTTCAACTCAGCTCACCATTTATCATTATGTGTAGGTGTAAACGGTTCAGTTTCATATAATTAAGAGTTTGTCTTTACGTCAAAGTGAAAAAACGTTTGACCCCATTTATCTAATGTTTCAAATAATTAAGAAAGTTTCTCTCTATGTACATGCAAAAGAAATTTGAATCTTTAATATCATGTTCATCTGAGTCCTGATTTTCTTGGCAACAAATAATTGGCTTGTTATTCGGCAGTTAATGGGTTGGGCTGTATATATTTATAATTGGATAATGTACATACAATGGTGGATATATACAGTCGCGTAGTATTTACTGCATGCCAGTTATTTTCTACCGATCTTCTTTACTCATGGATACCATGCTGGATTTAAGGACGGAAGGTGATAGTTATATGATTTCTCATATTGTACATGTATAATAGGTTACCCAAATTTCATATTATTAAGCCTCTTTATCTTGATGTTTATGTGAATAAGAATTTGATTCAGTTAATTTACTTCAATGGCGGTTGAAATTTATTTAGGCCCACATATACCACATCAGCTCAGGATTTACCTTAATGTCCATATCTCAGAATGTACTCTTAAATTTTCATATATTTAAGATTCTCTACCTTCATGGCCATGTGAAAAAGGTTTTTATCTGGGTTATCTCCTTCAAGATTTCATATAGTTCAGAATCTTAGCTGTTTGTCAATGTCTAATATAGTGAGAAATGTTCATATAATTAGGACGATTTGGAAGATAGTGTAATGTAATACATTCAACGAACGTTGTTGTTAAATTTCAATATTCTATCCATTTGTCTTCCAGAATAACAAATCTCCTAATAATTTAGGATCACAGTTTCTAGCGTTAAATAAACTCTGGTATTAAATAAAAATAGTTAAAAATAATAATATACTCTGCCCTAGTATAGAAATGCATGAGCGTTCATTATGACTGGTTGATATTATTATGGTGGTGAAAATAACTGGTTAAAAATTGAATAAAATCTGGGCCCTTGGTGTGTTTTTAAGAGTCAATTTAGGTCGTAATACATTTTTTTTGTTTGGCCCCTTATTAGATGCATAATGCCATCGCTTACCATCTTTGTACCTTGAAGCTCACGCATATATCTAATAATAAATGTGTGGGCAGATTGCAAATCAGGCTGCTATCGATCTCCCTTCACAATATAATTATTTTATGATTAGAATTCTATTTCAGCATCCAAATCTTATATGCATTTGATTATCCAAATGTTGAGCTGGTTATCAATTACGATGCGACGATGGTTTAAAATTTTATAAAAATGGGTATACAAGGTAATTATATTTTTAATAATATATTGGTCAACGTGTAAATTGGGAAAAAACAATTATTCAGTATGTTGGATGTATCATTGAACTTATTTTTATAATGAATTCGAATATTTTAATATGGTATGAAAAGATAAATATAATAACTAGAGAAACATTTTATTAATAAAACTTGTATATAAATATAAGAATTTTATATAATTTTTGAAAGAGTAGTGTTTTATCTTTAATGCAAAAATATACTCTATGTGTTTATTAGTGTAAATATGATTATACATTAATTAATAAATTTTTCTTTTTAAAATTGATTTTTATTTTATTTATATATATAAATTTTGCATTTTTTTCTAAATGATGATGAAATTAGTTATGGATTTTCAAAGGACAAATTTTTGGCATCTTTGAAACTCAGTGAAACTTATCTCAAATCGAATATTTTGTCATTCTAAATTTAATGGTGATGCGGCACCTCAAACTGACATCGTATGTGAAAGTTATGCCCTGGTGAAGTTTTCGTGAAACAACTAAACTTTTTACAAGCAAGACCTACAGGTTGCCACATGTCAGTTAACTTTAGCAGTACAAATGTTGACACCATTCGTACATATGTTGATGCCAACAAGGTGATGTGACGATATGGTCAACAAACAACTAATTAGGGGGTGACACGTGGTAGATGACATCATCATCAATGCTAGTAGCATAGTTAGTAGGAAGTGAGTAGTACAAATGAAATAGGATGTGCCACGTTGTGTCTAGTTTGAAGTTGTTCGATTTTCTTAATGGCGCGACATTTTGGACCTTTGTGGTGACTAAACTGACTAAATCTCCACCTACTTAATTTGCCCAATGACCCCGAAAAATTTGGCGATCAAAATTTTGAATTTCAAAAATAAAAAAAATATAATATATAATGGAAGGTTGGCCAATGGTTAAACCATGCCAACTATGCCCCAACTATTATATATTATATATATAACGTATTGCACAGATGGAACCTGCCCAACTGTTTCTCCTGCTGGTCTGCCTGTGGTACCCAAAAAAAATGGCCAATGAACTGCCAACCCAAATCAAACAAAATGATAATTTATAATATGTTTATCTCGGGTTTGAACCCGAGTCTCCTAAGACCTAATTTGGCTTGCTACTAGCACGCCATAAGTGATAGACCTTGATAGGTCTGCTCTCCACTAATATATAAATTGAATTTCCATTGAGTGTTGGAATGTGTCCATCGCAGGTTTGAACCCAGGTCTCTGGGGACCTAATCTGGGTTGCTGCTAGCACACCATAAGTGACAAACCTTGATATGTCTGCTCTCCACTAATATATAAATTGAATTACTATTGAATGATGGGAGGGGGAGGCTGTGTAGTAGACAAATAGCAGAGGAGGCCAACTTGTGGAACCTTGCACTACCGGAATCATGTCCTTCCTGGGTGCATTTTTTGAGAAATATTCAAAAAATATTAAAGGGAATATTCCCATAGAGAATCTTGCAGGGAATCTTTAGATTCCCTAGAGGCTCTAGAGTCATAGTGATAAAAATAGGCTAAGTTTATACTCATCTAAATTAGAATTTCACAAGGAGTTCAACCATGTAGTCCATTTCTTCATTTGAGCAATGGATTTTTTGCCCATATCTAGAATAATATCTTGTGAGGAATCTAAAAGATTCCTGGGGAGCCCAGATTTGACTGTGGTAGAAACGGGTCGCGTTTATACTCTAACTTCACAAATTTTCACTAGTATTTTGATGGTGTAGATAGTTTTCTGATATGAGCAACCCATTTTTAGGCCATCCCCAAATTTGGAGGTATAAGGTGTATTTTTCCATGTATTCATTTTGATTTTGTTGTTGATGAAGGAAGAGGCCTCCCTACTTTGAGTAGGGCCTGAAGACGTAGCCCACATTAGGTGAACTTTGTTATCAAGCTTTGCGTCTTTTTCTCTTTATGCTTTCCTATTTTTTCTTTTCTTCTTTGATGTGTATGTTTTTATGGTTATCATGCTCTTTTGTATGCAATTTTGAATACATTCTTGAAGTAAAAAGATCTGGATCAAGTTTGGTATCAAAGTGGGTCTTCTACTGATGTGAATTGCAAGTGTATGATGACTAAGGAAAAACTCCAAAAGTGTAAAGGTAAACTTAAGTCCTTTGATCCATAAGTAGGTCATGCAATGTGAAGAAGGAAAATGGTAGATGAGAATGCTCGGTTGGAGGAAGAGAAAAACTTTCGTAAGGCCTTTTACAACATGGTCAACAAAGTTGACAAAATGTTTGCAAAGTATGAGAAAAAAATGGCGAAGCAGGAGAAGAAAGAACCAAATGATCATGCCTTGGTAAATTAATGAGAAGGAGGAGAGCCTCCCAAACCCCCATCTCCATGTTCTAGTGAAATTTCTTCTTCTTCTTCTTTTCATCATTTTAATAGGCATCATAGGAACGCTTCAAAAAAGCCTTTTTTTAAGCTTGATGTAAAGTTTTATTTTCCCATGTCTAATGAATAATGTAGTGTAGAAAAGTTAAATATTTGGGTCAGGCGGATTGAAGTTTATTTCTAATTATGGAGGATTGAGGGACATGAGGCCAAGGTCTAATTAACATCTCTTTGGTTGAGTGGCATCACTCTTTTTTGGTGGGAGAGAAATCTTAAAAAAGGTAGAAAAGATGTGGGTAAACTCCTTTCTTCCTCATCTAATTTTGTTTATGGATTGAAAGATCAATTTTTTCCCTTGGGCAATAAGCAAAAGGATTTGATGGAATGCCAATATTTGAGGCAAGATGTGAGAAAAGTGTGCAAATTTTCACAAAAGAATTTTGAAAACAAGCTTTAAACTTGGGCATTCTGTTAGATTCACCTGCGACTATAACAAACTATATTGTTGCATTATGTAGCTATACCAGACATTATTTATTGTTGTTTTATCCTACTACTATTGGTGTGACCAGTGTGAAGGCCATCCCCCTTTAAAGTAGCGGGAAGTATGAACAAGGAAACTAAGAAAAGAAGGAAATGACAACAAGGAAAAAGGAAGCAAAAACATCTTGTACTCATTGTGAAAAAGGAGGGCATGATGAAGAGCACTGGTGGAAATTACATCTAGAATTGAGGTCAAAGAAGAATGGCAGAAAATAGAAGCAGAAGATGGTCGATACCATGCAACAAGACCAATAATCTAAATTAGAGGATGAAGAGAAGGTCAACTGCAATATTTACAGGTGTTGGACCAACTAACCTGGGATCTAACTTAGGGGATGAGGTGAATATTGCAACTCTTGGGATTGTAGGTGATAGACCTATTGACTTGGTTTCTGATTCAGACAATGAGACCAAGAGTGCAACAAATGTTGTGCCAAAGAAGAGGAGAGCACTAAATATTACATGGATCCATGAACTTGAGGAGATCAACCAAAGAATTCAAGCAGAGAATGTTGAACCGAGGATACCCGTACAAGAACAAAAGGAAGAAAAACAAAGTTGTCATCATCAACTATAAGCCATGTAGAAACTTTGGAAAAGCTGCAAAATGACGTGCCTTCATCTCCTACGCTTGAGGTAAAAAGTGATTCTTCTATTTCATGTTCCCTTTGTGATGTCAATTTCGCTACTTTTTCGAAAAATACTACAAGAATTAGTTTGAAATTAATGAAGAAAATGGGGTATTAAGGAAAAGGCCTTGGAATTAATGGCCATGGCATTGTGAATCCTATCAAAGTGGAGGAATTTCCTCACTATGCAGTGCTTGGTTATGTCAGAACAGAGGTTGGATAATGCTCTATTACAACAAGTGACCAATCAATGATGAATGAAATGAGCACATCCCAACATTCTAGTGATAGTGAGGATTCCATAGGAAGTTCTCCTCATCAGGGACACACTAGGAATAAGTGTTCAAAGAAGGGTAAAAAATTTTGGAGGAGGAAGAATCATTGTAGTTATTGCAACAACGATGGACATCATAAAGCCACATGTCAAGTACGCCATGACTAGAAAGCACTTATGAAGGAACCAACTGAAGAAGTTGTTAGAGAGAGTCAGCTAGAGGAGAAAGACCTCTTGACTTTGTTGAATGAAATCTGGTGGTATTATATAGTACCTCATCATGCCCACATTTTGTGAATCACATGTGGTGAAATGTTTGTAAAAGTGATGAAGTGTTTCCCATCACTGATGAGTGCAACATAATGATGTTTTTGGCCTTTTAGTTGATAGATTGGGATTGGTGTCTGTTATGAGTCTAATGTAAACTTGTCCTTAAGTGTATTAAAAAATCTTGGCAAATATGGGGTTTGCTTGGGTCATGTTTGGTCTTGTAAAAGAACATGTATTTTGTAGATTGTACTAAAGGTTGCACAAAATACAAGTGTGGGTTCATCGCTTATGTCTTCAAAGTACAAATGTGAAGGATAAGGAAGTGTGGCATATTAGGGCACTTGTTTCAGGTTGTGCTCATGATTTTGGAGGACCCAAATCTCCCCAATGGGAAGGAGCGATCCAAGAGGATCCTAAAAGGCCAAATTTTCAAAGTTCTTGAAACTTAGTGAGACCTATCTCAAATTTAAGAGGTCATCATTTTGAATTCAATGACGTGAACGACACCTCAATCCAACACCATATGTGAAAGTTATGGCCTACTAAATTTTTCGTGAAATATCTAAATTTTTTGTAGGCAAAATCCACAGGACGTCATGTGGTAGTAGACAACAATAGTATAGATGATGATGTCAGCGAGGTGACATGGTGGTATGGTCAACAAAAAACCAATTAGCGGGTGACATGTGGTAGATGATGTCAGCATCCAGTCAGTCGTACAAACAAATCATGATTGCACCACATGGCACCTAGTTGGTAGCTGGTTGATTTTCTTAGCGGAGCAACATTTTGGACCTTTGCAGTGATGAAAGAAACCAAATTGCTGTCTACTTAATTTTCCTGATGAACCCTAAAAATTTGGCAACAAATTTTGGGGGTCAACTTTTTGAATTTAAAAATAAAATAAAAATATAATATATTATGGTGGGTTGGTTGACAATCAAACCCTGGGAACCATGCCCTAACCATTATATATTATATATACAATGTGTTACACATATCATACCGATAGGTATTGAGCCCACCTGACGGTTTCGTTGGCTGGTCCACTGACGTTACCCAAAATCGACGTCCAACTAATCGCTGACCCAAATCAAACAAAATGACAAGTTATAAAGTGTCCAACATGGTTTTGAACTTGGATCTCCTAGGGTCTAATTCAGGTTGCTGCTAGCATGCCACAAGTGGTGGAACTTGATAGATATTCTCTCCACTAATATAAATTGAATGGATGTCAAGGGTTGGGAGGAGGAGGGCGCATGGTGGAAAAAGAGCGGAGGAGTCCAGCTTGTGGAACCTTGCATTATCGAAAACATGTCCTTCCTGGACACATTTTTTGAGAAAGATTTAGAGAATCTTATAGGGAATATTCCCACATAGAGTCTTACAAGGAATCTTTAGATTCCCCAGGGGCTCCAGAGTCAAATTGACTAAAATAGGCCAAGTTTATATTCATCTAAATCGTAATTTCACCAAGAGTTCAACCATGCAATTCATTTCTTCATTTCAACAGTGGAATTTTCACGCATCTCCAAAAGAAAATCATGTGAGGAATCTAAAAGATACCCAGGGAGCCCAAATTTGACCATGGAAAAAAGGGGACGTGTTTATATCCAAACTTCACAATTTTCCACAAGGATTTTGATGGTGTTGATGGTTTTTTGATCCGAGCAACTCATTTTCAAGCCATCCCCAAATTTGGAGATATCAGATGTATTTTGCCACATATTCATTTTGATTTTGTTGTTGATTGATGAAGAGGCCTCCCCACTTCGATCAAGGCCTATAGACATAGCCCACATAAGGTGAAATTCGTTATCAAGATTTGTGTCTCTTTCTCTTTATGGTTTCCTATGCTTTCTTCTCTTCTTTGATGTGTACATTTTTATGGTTATCATGCTCGTTTATATGCAATTTTGAATACATCCTTAGAGTAAAAGGATTTGAATCATTTAGTTGGTGTAATATATGAGAGACTTAACATTACTTATTGATCTAGGTGGATATTGGTGGCCACCTGCCAAGTCTACCTGGACCCCCACCATTGTTTCTCTCAGCATTTCCAGTTTCCTTAATTGTAGCACAACTTACTATTTTTAGTAGTTTTTTGGGTCCTGAACTTCCAGAGTCGTTTTGAGGCCCTAAATGACGTTTTTTTCGAAACCTGGGGGCAACATGGGTCCATGGACCGATGTTTCCCTTCCCAAAGTGGTAGTGCTCGGATAGACCTTTCTAACGAGCTATTGCACATGTCAAACGAAGATCGTATTGTTGGAAATAATACTGAGAGGGCGGGGGGGGGCGGTGAATCAGTATTATCAAATAAATAATCTTTTCATTTTCATACTTAGATTCATATACGCTACTTCAGTTAAGGATACCTGTGTATATACGTAACTGTGTTTAAAGCAACTAGCGTATATCCAATAAACTTGTGATTCAGTTAGTTGATCTTCAATGAGTGCCTCAGAACGTTATTAACCATATTAATAGTAAACAGGTGCAGTAAAATAGAACAGATCATCACACATAAAGAGCACACATGAGCACCATGATATAAGGTGGAAACCCAATGTGGGTGAAAACCACTTACTACAATTTGTCTCTATCTTCCTTTAATAAGAAACTTCTTTTACAATGCACTGGTGCAGTCCCATACCAGTACGCATGCTTCTACCTGTAGAAGGCTACAACCTTCTCTCATTTTCTAGTTTCTACTGGAAGGGAGCTACAACCCCCTTAGCTCTTGTACTAGCCAATCCATTTATTAGTACGTAGGTGCTGGCCTATTGAAATGCTCCAACCTTTACTTGTCTTCCAGTTGCTACTGGAAGGGAGCTATCACCCCCTTAGCTCTTGTACTAGCTGATGTACTAGTATGTAGGTGTCGATGTACAAAAGGCTACAACCTTCTCTTTCTTCCTCCAGGTACCACGTTTCATAAATTTTCAGACTGGATACTGATGGAACACAACATCATAATCTAAAGGTCACGTTTCATCCAATTTTCATACTGGACCCGTCAACAATATTGAAGCACAAAATTAATCATCACTGCAATACACCCATCAACTACACTTGCATCATCAATCTCTAAATCACCCAATAATGAAACACTGAAACCCTGTCAACAACACAGTCACTAGAACAGAGAACAGACAATAGAATTCTACAACAATAACCAGATCCAACTGCAACTTGAAATATCATATATCATAATGTATACACTACTATGACAAACCAAACCAGCGTACATACGTGCTTTCACCAAAGCCAGCCCGCATACAGATCTACAAATATTTTCTCATAACTTTGCAGCTGTTCTAGACATCAATCATAACCATATCATAACATTTATAGAACATTACATGTGTCAGTAAATAGATATATAATAAGCATGATCAAACCGTATAGAGATGATTCATTCCAAGCCATTAGATCCCGATCTATCCTTAGATCTTGTTCTCCATCAACTGCTGAGATTCCTCCTTAGCTCAGATCAAGAAAAACATCCAGAACCCATAACCTACATACTAGATCTCATACTCCATTAGATATTCAAGACTTTCTCAATCCCTTTGCCTAATGATCTCCTTCTCCTTTTATAGTCTTAGGCCTTACTCAATACCATGGTCCAAAACCATTGAGAACCAATACTAGGGACCCAATACCTGGGTTCAACACCTCAGATGCAATACCAAGGTCCAAAACCATAGGTCTAAATACCATGGACCCAAAAAATAACTTTCCCACATGTACGCGCTTTTCCATGCATGAAAGTACGTGTATACGCATACGCGACTTTTGATCAGCAGTCCCGCGTTTATACATGTCTTTGTATATAGAGAACCTGGGTGTATAACCTGTGTGTATACCTCACTTGGTATATAGCGAACCTGCGTATATACACGACTTGGTACATAGTGAACTTGCGTATAACCTGCCTATGTACGCGACTTGGTATATAGTGAGCCTGCGTATATACTCATCTTTCTTCATTCTTTGTAGTCTGATCATCAATTCTTTGCTACTGACCTGTTGCACTATAATTTGTCATCTTGCCATCAAGGACAACACTTGTGTATATGATTACATGACATTTATAACAGAGACCAAACATCTAAATAAAATCATGATAGTCATCATCAACTATACACAATGTATGATCTGCTCAACAACATCTAGACCAGCAACAAGGTATGTCTGCATCAACTCATCCTTTTGAACAGAATTCTGCATATGACATACAAAATTATTCACATTATATCATATGTGAAAAACACCATAGCCATCTCATCAACATCAATATCTACATGATCCAAGTATCATCACATGGGAATATCTGCATTAATCAACATATGTAAGTATCAACCTATCATCATATAGATAAGAACTTATCATCATCATGTCTCCAACAATGAAACTTTGAGTAAACATTCATGTATCAAGCACTATGTATCTTGAGCTCAAGATCATTTGTCAAGACTTCTTGATATCATCAACAACAACAATCCTCATCCACATCACCACCAAGAACTATAGGAATTTTGCATCATAATTGTATGCATATGACGATAGCAGCATATGAGTGACTCATCATCAAGTAATTAAGATTTGTATTCAATCTTTGTACTTCTCCTTATCCTTATGAAGATCACCATGTAAGCACCATATATGCATCATCAGAGAATCAACCACAAATTTGATCTGGACATCGACTATGTAACCCCAAGAATCATATGAGATTTTGTCATGGACAAATCATAACCATATCATAGCAAGATATATCATTTAGCCATATAAGCATCATCACCAAAGACTACTAACCATAATGCCAACAATGCATTATTAAAATCATATGCTCCCCTTGAACTTGTGCCCTTTTGTTTACTGTCAGATATAATCATGCATATATCAGCAAGAAGTATCAAGGCATCATTATCCACAAGTTGAGATCAAATCATTTCTAAACATCTTACAAGTATTAAGACATTTCCACACAACATCAACAGATTGTAACCATTATGAATCAGAGCAAATAATGGACTGAATCATATCAGACCCTTTTTCCTGAGTCTATCCCACTACTTTTCTTCAAACTAACATATATGCAATTGTGCAGTGTCTAACTTGTGTATATATGCGACTTCCATTTATGAAACTTGCGTATGAGATTTAAGATACTGAAGTTTCACACTTTCAGTTCCCTCTGAGTCTGTTATGTCTGTACATTGTGTTGTACCACAGTTTCCTGACTGTACTTCCTTCTTCTTCCATATCTTCAAGTGTGATGAAGTTTTCTCCTTTCGGTATGGTTCCTGTACTTTGTTCTTGCATTCCTTAGCTATATGTCCAAGCTTGCTACATGCATAACATATCATATGTTTCATATTCCTTCTATAGCAATCAACAACTTTGTGACCAAACATATTGCAAGAAAAACAATATCCCTTAAAGTACCTAGAACGTGATGATCTTTCTGTGTGATGGTCTTGAACCATTCTTCTTCTACATCTGGCTACAACATGTCCAAGATTATGACATACATAACATTCAACATTATTCATCGAAGGAGTAAAAGATTTTCTTTGAAGTATTTCTTTCCTTGGATGTTGATGGGGGTTTCCTCTCATCTCTTTGTTGAGCATTTCAGATTTCTCATTAGAGTTCCTTGCCTTTCCTTGTGAGCTAGATTCATCTTCAGCAGATTCATAAAAAACAAGACTAATTTTGATAGCAGGAGACCTTTGACTACTAAGAATATCATCCAAAATTTTAGTACTGTCTTTAAATCGTAAGAGATTATCCTTTTCTTCTAATTTATTATTTAGAATATTTAACTCAATCTGAAGATGCTCTTCCTTTTCACGATACTACTTCTTTATGTTCTCCTCAGCTTTCCTTCCTTCCTCCAACTGATGTCTTAATTCAAAAACTTCGTTCTCTTGTTTTTCAATAGCTTGGAGTAGTCCTTTATTCTGCTTCTTTGATTCTTCAAGATCTTCCTTTAGCGAGCGGATTGTAGCTTCAAGCCTTTCCTAATAACTGGATCGATCTCTGAGTTTCTTGATGATTATGCTCCTTTCATTGACTTCATTCCTTAATGATGTCCCTTCATCCTACAACTTTTGACATTTTTCCTTGAATACCTTACTTACCTTATTTCCCTCCTCTAGTTGAGATTTTAGTTTGGTAGATTCTTCTTTGAAGGCACATTCCTTCTTGTTCAACAGATCTTGTTGATCTCTAATTTTGTCTGTAAGCCTTTTAAATTCTGCCTCTATTTGGTATCTTTCTTGTTCACCCATAAGTGCAAATTCAATTGTTTCGCTATCACTTTCATCATCTTTAAGAGGATAAATAGATGTATCACTAGAGGATAACAAATTCATACCTGATAGACCTTGTCCATCTTCATTCTGAAGTGATTTTGAACTTGATGTGCTTCTTCCACATATTCCCCAATCCATACACCCACTATCATAGTTCTTCTGAGATGTCTTCTTCTTCTTAGGTTCTTTCTTCTTAAGCTTCTTTCCCATAGTTCCATGGATCTCCTTCAAGCAATCAAGCTTCTATCAAAAGGACCTGCTATGATACCAATTGTTGGGAATAATACTGAGACGGGGGGTTGAATCAGTATTATCAAATCAATAAAACTTTTTCATTTCCATACTTAGATACATATACGCTACTTCAACACAACTGTGTCTAATGCAACTAGCGTATATCCAGAATACTTATGATTCAATTAATCCATTAAATGTTGATATTTAGTTAGTGCATCAGAACTTATTTAACCATATGTATAGTAAGCAGATGCAGTAAAACATAACAGATCATCACACACAAGAAGCACACATGAACACCATGATATAAGGTGGAAACCCAATGTGGGTGAAAACCACCTGCTGCAAGTCGTCTCTATCTTCTTTTAATAAGAAACTTCTTTTACAATAGTTTTGTACTAGTGCAGTCTTATACCAGTACGCAGGCTTCTACCTGCAGAAGGCTACAACCTTCTCTCATTCTCCAGCCTCTCCTGGAAGGGAGCTACAACCCCCTTAGCTCTTGTACTAGCCGATCCACTTACTAGTACGTAGGTGCTGGCCTACTAAATTTCTCCAACCTTTACTCGTTCTCTAGCTGCTACTGGAAGGGAGCTACCACCCCCTTAGCTCTTGTACTAGCTGATGTACTAGTAAGTAGGTGCCAACCTATAGAAGGCAACAACCTTCTCTTTCTTCCTCTAGGTACCACGTTTCATACATTTTCAGACTAGATACTCCTAAACCACAACACTATAATCTGAAGGCCACGTTTCATCCAATTTTCATACTTGACCCATCAATATCATTGAAGCACAAAACAATCAATACTAGCATCATCAATTTCTGAATCATTGAAACCCTGTCAACAACACAGTCACCAGAACACAGAGCAGACTATAGAACTATGAAATAACAATCAAACCCAACTGCAACTTCAAACATCATACTTCATTATGTATATGCTACTACAATGAATCAAACCCACGTATATACATGCTTTCGCCAAAGCCAACCCGCGTACAGATCTATACATATTCAATCATGACTTTGTGGCTGTTTCAGACATCAGTCATACCCATATCATAACATGCGTACAATAAAACATGCATCAACAGTTTAGATCTAGTCTATCCATAATCAAACCATATAAATATGATTCATTCCAAACCATTTGATCCCGATCTGTCCTTAGATCTTGTTCTCCATCAACCAGTGAGATTCCTCCTTAGCTTAGATCAAGCAATGCATCATGAACCCATATCCTGCATACTGGATCTCATACTACATCAGATATTCAAGTCTTTTTCCATGAATTTGCCTAATGATCTTCTTCTCCTTTTATAGTCTTAGGCCTTACTCAATACCATGGTCCAAAACCATAACAAAACAGTACCATGGACCCAATACTTGGGATCAACACTTCTGACGAGATACCATGGCCCAAAACCATAGGTTCAAATACCAAGGACTAAATACCATGGACCAAAAATAAGTTCTCCCACATCTACATGCTTTTCCTTGCATGAAAGTGTGTGTATACGCATACGCGCCTTGGTAATGTCTAACCTGTGTGTATACACGGTTTTGTTTGGACCAACCTGCATATACGCTATTTTCATTCACAGAACCTGCGTGTATATGTGCCTTCGCTTCACTAAAACTACATACAGATCTATAAAGGATAATTCACTCTTTCAAACATTCTTGTAGTTTGATCATCAATTCCTTGCTACTCACCTACTGCACTATGATCTGTCATCTATGTGATTTGCCATCAAGGACAACACTTGTCTCATAATGCCAACACTTTTGTGAGCCCTCTTTGATCACTGAGTGTTTCAAGAGCCACCTTGATCATTCCTCCCAACTGAGGAGATTTTGTTCCTCTAAAAGCATGAACATAATACATAATATGTTGTGTTCCCTTATCTACACAACAAGTTCCCTCACAGACCACACTTATTTTTCCTTCACCATTTTTCTTCGGAGATATAAGTGATGAGTCGACACCTGCATCCTCTACAAACCTATTGTACAATATTTACAAACTACATATTCAATTACATGATCAATCATGACATAAGCATCCGCATACCTTCCAAGAGTTTATACAACACATTCTTTGGTCAAGTGTACATCATAATAGAAACAAATACCTCAACTATCAATAAAAAGAGGTCAAACAATCATTATTTTGCTTTCATAAATGACAGAAAACACATCATCACTTTTACAATCATTTCGAAACATAAAATTTATAATAATATAATAAGCTACTATATTTAATAAAACCATCTCTCACTCAACAAAGTGAATGGGTCATCTCCCTATGGCTGATTCGCTTGTTGAACATCTACACCAGTTGGTTTCTTCATAGGCTATTTTTGGGCATGAATTATATGACATATGGCTCTCTGGTGTCCATCCTCGTTGCAGTAACTACAATGATTCTTCCTCCTCCAAAATTTCTAGATCGTCTTGGAACGCTTGTTCCTGGTGCATTTCCAAATTAGATTATTATATTATTTGTCATCCATATTGATGCATATCAACTGGAAAAAGTGGACGAATCTGCTTAGAGGACCATTTTTCCAATAGGACCTAGTTTGGCGAAAGAGGGTCTGAAACCTTTCGAGATTGTTTTGAGGCATCAAACGATGATTTTTGGGGGTAAAAAATTATCTCTTTCACGCTGCACCTTTTCATACTATTCTACACACAGAGAGCATCCCAGTGTCACAAGAATAGCGTCAATCAGAGTCGTATGAAAAATTTATGCCACTCAGAAGTTGACCTTCCTATTTTCGCACCTATAGTTTGAGAGGATGCTACGTCAGCCCCCATTATTCATGGAAAAGGGGCCAGCCATGTGTTTGTGACATAAAATAATCTACAATAGTTTATTTTGTAACTCTAGTTAAGAGTTTATGTAGTCAAACTTAACCACTAGTAGGTTATCGATCTCTGTTATAACTGGGCCACTAGGAGGAAGAGGCATTCCATTCTTTCAAGAGAATTTTGTTCCATAGTTGAGAAAAGATAGCCAAGAGAGATAGGAGGTAGATCACATAGAGAGGATCTATGCACTATAGCAGCCCATGAGCCACAAACATCACTTCTTTGTATCAGCAGCCATATTTCCAGAGAGAGAAAGAGAGTGAAGGGACCTCACCTTCCAACTAGGTTTTCTCCCTAAAGGGATTCCCAAAGAGCATATCTTGTGTATTATGTGTGTGTGAGCTTACTTTTTTGTTCTTTAATTTTCTATGTGATTTAATTTTACATGCATGCACTAATTACAATTAATTTTACATATCTAGAATTAAATAAAACTGTAATAGTGTAAAATATCATATTTTTAATGTAATATTATCAGATCTATTGTGACCAACTATCTAGTGGAATATCCATGACAGTTTATGGATCATTTGGTACCAGAGCAGGCTTCTTTGGGTATTTTGTGGAGATTGTAGGGATATAGATCGACGAGGTCGGAAATCATAAAACCATAATCATGGGCGACGAATTTGTAGACGAATCTCGTGATCCTGTAGAAGTGAGTTTTTCATGGCTCGAAGAACAAGTCGTAGATATAAATCATAATGTAAACCTCCTCATGGTGGCCCTAAGAAATAAGCTGGGGATATTTGGAGAAGAAGTCAATTCGAATGTAGAGGATAAATCAGATGGGGGATCGGGAGATCAGGAAGACACATATAACCAGCCGAAGAAATAACTCGGGAAAGATCAACCCAATTCAGCCGTCATGAACCAATCCCTATTTGAAGTGGAAGAAAAAGTAAATATCAAGCCATACCATGGCGATATTGACGTTTTGAAGCTGAACCACTAGGTTCAACAACTACAAGTTTATTTTAGTGTCCATCAGATCAAGGAAGGGTAGAAGAACTCATTCACGTGGCTGAAATTAGGGGGCTATGCACTGACTTGGTGGTAGAGCCACACGGAAACCCTGAGGGTCGAGGGAGAACCTCCAGTGACTAAGTGGGAGGATTTCAAAACCTTCATTAAGCCATATTTTTCTCCCATTGGGTACATGGAAGACTAGTGGATCTGATGGCATTACTTTAGGAAAAAGACGGGCCAAATCGTGCAGGAGTACACATTAGAATTCAAAAAGATGGTTATAAGGTTGGGTATCTATCCAAAGAACCCAGATGTACTCCTCAAGTATTTGGGGGGTTTACACCACCATCTACGTGATAAAGTGATGTTGTTCAAGCCCAAAATGGTGGATGAGGCTTGCGTATAAGAACAGTACCTAAAGAACATAGGCCTGGAAAGAGCACAATTAAGTGGATCGAAGAAAAAAGAGCAACAAGATGCTTCTAAGGATGTGAAGAAGAAGAAAAAATGGGGAAAAGATAAAAATACGACATCCATAGCACAACAGTGCAAAGATCCTAGCAACTACTGCAACCACTGTAACATTGATGGCCATATAGAGGAGAAGTGATGGAAGTTACATCCAAAGGTAAACCCGAAGAACAAGAAGAAAGATAATAAGAAGAAGAATCTCATGGCCACAGATTCGAGCAACCAAGTTGAAAGAAACTCAGAAGTGGATGAGAAGATCATCTGTACATTAGTGCAGAAGGAGGTGAATCTGAGTAGCCTTTAGCAACATGAAGAGAAAGAAATTACCAAACTCTTCAATGTAAATATACAAGTCAAGAAGATGAATATTGATGCTTTGTTTGACTCAAGATCACAGAGAAATCTCATTGCAGCAGATCTAGTCAAGAATTTTGGGTTGGAAGTTCATGATTATCCAAACCCATATCCCCTGGGGTGGGTACATAGGGATGTAGATTTGAAGGTAACAAAACAATGGAAATTAGATTTCCTATCAATGTTGATTTTATTGATGAAGTAGATCTAGATGTGGTTCCCCTTGATGTTTGTGGATTCGTGTTTAGGATTCCATACATGTACATGTGTGATGCAATATTCGTGAGAAGATTTAACCAGTACCGACTCATCAAGGATGGAAAATCATTCATCATCAAAGTGCACAAAGGTAAGTTGAAAATTCCACTGATAAGTACCAACCAAGCCAAGAAATTGATCGGTTCTAGAAATAAGTACGTTTTATTATTTTTAAGAGAAAACCACTCTAGAGAGGAGTCAATAAGAGGAAAGGAATTCCTATAGGGGTGTACTAAGAAACAAAAACAACAATTGGTGGATTTGTTACAGGCATACAAGGATGTGTTCTAAGACCCTAAAGGATTACCCCCTAAGAGAGAAGTGGAGCATGAAATCCAACTATTTCCAGACTCCCCATTGCTAGATATTTGGTTGTACAAGTATTCTGTTATAGAAGCAAGTGAGGTGAAGAAACAGTTGCAACAACTACTAGAACAAGGTGTCATTCGACTGAGTACATCATCATGTGGATCACCCCTCATCATTGTGCCAAATAAGGATGGAACTTGGTAGATGTGTATAGATTATAGGGCGTTGAATAAAATCACACACAATAACAGATACCCCATGCCTAGGATAGATGATATGCTAGATCAATTGTAGCAAGCAAAGTATTTCACCAAGCTGGACTTGAAGTCTAGATATCAGTAGGTTCGAGCCAAAGAAGAAGATACATGGAAGACCACCTTCAAAACCAGAAAAGGTTTGTATGAGTGGTTAGTTATGCCATGTGGCCAATGTAATGCACCAACTACATTTATGATATTAATGAATGATGTACTGCGACCTTTTATAGATTCCTTTTTTATTGTCTATTTGGATGATATATTGGTATATAGTGTTACCTAGAAGGAGCATATTTCACATTTGACGCAAGTGCGGGAAACATTGAAGAAGCACTAGCTACTAGCAAATCTCAAGAAGTGTGAGATTGTGCAACAATCCTTGGTGTATTTAGGATATGTGATTAGTCGAGGAGAAATCAAGATAGATCCTTCCAAGATGGAGGCCATCATGAAATGGACGATTCCTACTAATTTTACTGAGGTTAGGAGTTTCATTGGAGCAACACAGTTCCTGAAGAAATTCCTAGCATCATTTTCAGCAGTAACAACACCGCTCCACACCATAACAACAAGTGGCTAGAGTTTCTAGTGGGGAAAAGGGAAGAAGAAGGCTTTCTATGAGTTAAAGAAGAAGATCAACGAAGCACCAGTTATGGTATTACCAAACTTACAACGAACTTTAACATGGAGATAGATGTGAGTGGGTATCCTATAGGATTTGCCATGATGCAAGGAGGAAGGCTTGTTTGCTATCATTTTTAAGTATCTCATTGGGCAGTTGTTAACTACCCTACTTACGATAAGGATATTTATGCCATGGTGAAATATGTGAAGAAGTGGAAGAACTATCTTATGGGAAGGCATACAATAATCCACATGGATCACTAGTCGTTACATTACCTACAGGCCCAAAATAAGCTACAACAAACTAGGCATTACAAATGGATGGGGTTTTACAACAGTTTCATTTGGTGATCAAGTATAAGATGGGTAGCACAAACAAGTTGGCCTATATGCTTTCAAGGCCACCTACATCAAAGATTACAACTTTTGGGACTCTTATGCACATGTAGCCATTTACCCATGATGAATATAGAGAGACATATTCAAAAGATCAGGACTTCAAGGAAGTGTTTCAACAGTTGCAGAGTCAGAGTCACGTGCACGATGACAACAACATCATTGACTACCATCTCCAAGATGGCTTACTCTATAGGTTGGATAAGTTATGTGTTCCTAAAGGTGAGTGTTTGCAGTTGATTAGAGAGCCTCACACCTCAAAGGTTGCAGGGCACTTTGGTGTAGGGAAGACCGTGGCTAACCTGCAAAGGTATGTGCATTGGCTCGAGGTGCAAGCACAAGTAGCTAGGTTCATAATAGGATGCATGCTTCGTTGTACCAGCAAGCCTAGCAATAGTAAATAGGGTTTGTATCATCCCTTACCTGTGCCTACTTGTCCTTGGGAAATAATTTCCATGGACTTTGTGGGAGGTTTACTGATGAATAGGAAGGGACATGACTACTTGTTCGTAGTAGTTGATAGGTTCAACAAGATGTGTGTTTTGGTGACATGTAAAAAAAGCATCAGTAGAAAAGAAGCAAGAAACTTTTTCTTTATACAGGTTTGCGTACACTTTGAGATACCAAGGAGCATCATTTCAGATAGGGAAACAAGTTTTCTCAGTGCATTTTTTTGGGTCAGGAAAAATGTATGTTTTCTCCTTGGTAATAGATTTATTTAGCACTCATCCTCATATGATTATCTTTGTTTATGAATAAATGTAGAGGAAATAACAGCTAAAGTTGGCTAAAAGTAATCAATAACAAATTAGACGAATCTAAGTAGGGAAAAATGATTTTTACTATCTTTATGTGTGGGAGATGTGAATTGGATGATATTTGTTCAATCGACAGAACAAAAGCATCTCATAAAGAAAAAAGGCAATGTCAGAGGCAAGGCAGGACAGTGGAAGACCTGGCAGACCAATGTTATTTTATGACAGAATCAGATCGAGTATTGTGAAATCCTCAGGATCCCCTGAGCCTGAGAATTTTCTTTTATCAATTTACTTTTCTAATTGTTATATATAAGGCCGAAAGGCAAATTGCATGACTAATTAATAAATTCACAGTTTATAATTAATCTTTTGGACATATAATATTGCTACTTTGGTGATGTTGTAACTCTTTTATTTGTTTTAATGAAGAAGATTGTGTTTAATTCATAATTATATTCTGAGTATCTCATAGCGGAGACTTCTGGTGTCTCTGGGCCCAGTCAAGAGAATATCTACTTGATGCATCAAAAGCCACATCTACCCACATTATGCTAATAAAATTGCATGTCGCACTATGTCCTAGGAATTTTAATATTCTTGCTTAGTAAAACCTTCTTAAACCAAGGTTTAATGCTCTTAATTAGACTCTATGTTGAAACATTTGATTTAACTATCCAAAGTCTGGCCCTTTATAAACCTTTGAGTGGAACCTTATAAATCCTTCATAATCTTTGGTTAATTCTTATTACCCGTGCATATTAACCATACCATAGATTTCAGACTTTGGTTAAAACTCAACTTAAACCATAATACATTGTTCCCACTTATTTCTATTATAATTCTCACATAATATAAATATTTGATAAACCGCACTTAAACCTTACCTTTCATCCATTCCACAAACCTTTGCACATATATCGATGCTCTCCTTAGCACACTAAATCTCTTTCGTCGTTCTCATTCCTCAATCCGACAGTTATTGTGTAATAACTCACACCAACTAGCCTGTCCAATATCCACCATTTATTTCTCCTACCTCAATCCAATGGTGATCACATCATATTGCATGACTACATGCATGACCGATATTAGATCGAGAGCATGCAAGAAAAGTGGTTTTATCATGCTACGTGTCAACCCCTCAGGTTAATCGCGTGAAATTGTAGAATACCATTTACAGCTTTTAGGGCACGTGAGATACTGTTGACCACTTGCGAAGACCACTCCATCCTTTTGCTAACACATGTTTTTAATATGATCCATTCACTCTTGACTTTATTTTGCATGACTTAATCCTAGCCGTCTATCTCCCTCACCCTTGTTCATTGATCTGACTGATCCAACGACTATACTTTGTTGTTTAATTCCCTTTACATCCTTTTGTTTCTTACTGTGTAATAGCCCATTCTTCTTTCTACCTATGTATTTATTCTCGCCTTATAGTCTTCAATTGTTCTGATCCCGATCTTCAGCTTCGTTACTTCACTCCTTTGCCCCTTTACACCTCCTTCGTAAATCCTTAGGTTTTTAGGAAACCTTGCAGTTATACCTTTGTTGTAACATTAAAGGTTTTCTCCAATACTATCTGTGTGCAAACCTGTAACACTCTTCTCTGCACATCTTCTCTGGTTCTGCACACTTGCAAACCTATGTTACGCAGAATTACTTCTAATTCACACACAATTTATCATTCGATTACTCAATCCACACTTGCACAATTCAGAATTAAATTCTCTCTCTCTCTCTATATATATATATAAACAAATGATTACATAATGAGTCTTTCTTTGGCCTGATATTCTAATCAGTGGCCTTTTTCCTTTCCTACCATAGGCTTATAGTCAAAACCTATCCAATCTCTGAACTCTAATTCCCTAACTTGTTAACTCTCTAACTAACTAAATCCCTCTATACCTTTTAGGATTACATTTATACAAAAGGTTATGTAACCCATTTCAGTTTAGATCCTTAATATTTTGAACCAAATCCTGAATATCCTCTAAGTCCACTTTTGACTCAACTAATCCCTAAGGATCCTCTCTAGTTCCACAAAACATGAAACCAATTTCTAATCTAATATTTACAATTAATTCCCAAATCTCTCATTCTCTATCAAATCTTAACTAGCCTAAATCCATCATGTTCTCCAACATTTGAGAACATTTACAATATTCCTCACAATATCCAATTAATTCCTATTATTAATATCTCTAATTAAAATCACTCAAAACCTCAATAATTACATTAATTTAATACCAGGAAACCAACTTCCTTGAAAACACAAGACCTCCTATGTCTACTAAAATACAACAAAATTTCTGAGATGGATGCTCTTGCATCATTACTACTTCGTGTGTGCTATAATATTTTCTATTTATTCTTTATTGTTTGTTAATGTTAAGTTAATATCATTTTTATTACCATGAGGATGGTCGATTTTCATTTGCTTTTTCCGTTCATTCGAAATTCAATTTTAGTCGTGTGTTATATATGAGTAATGCTTTTGATTGAATTGGTTATGTTAGTTCTATCATTAGATCGTTGATTCATTCCAAGTAATGTTATCATAGATTTCAGAGATAGAATTGATCTCTTTTCGTAATATGTTCATATAGTTATTTGTTGTTCAGATATCATTTGTTGTTCAATTATCATTTGTTGATTCAATTGTCGTAGTTCTCTTTAATGATTGAGTGAGTTAGTTTCAATTCCATTTAAGACCACCAAGCGTGATTCTTTATAGTTGTATTCAGATTCCTTTGCTTTCACAATAGGTTAAGTAGAATTGCAAAGTATGTTATGAATTTCTTTTAGAGTTACTACTTTTAGAATTGTTTGGATTGAGCTTGAAGAGATAGTCATTATCAATTGCAACAATTTATTATTATTTAACCTCTGAATTCACTGCATATATAGTGCTGACACTCTTGAAATAAAAAATCTTGACTTGGGTTGACAATTAACGTAGGAATTAAGATTGCCTGTAAAAAGACATCTTAGTGCACCAACATTTTGGTGTGCTGATGAGAGTGTTTTAAATTGATTTTCCTTTTTTATCTTGCCGCAAAAGAATTGGATTTTAAAAATGAGAGGTAAGAACCTATGTACCTAGCAAGTAAAGTGCTTGCTTACCAGCCTACTTTTCAGCAAAAGCTTAGAGGTTAAATAGGAATAGGTTTTTATGAATGACTAGGAATAGAAAGATAGAAGAAGATCAAAACCCTCCACCTAAATCCACAAAAACCAAGGGATCGGTGAACCTTGGGAAAACAACCTTTATAGACGAAATTGTAAAAAAAGCAGAGTCTCAAGCATCAGTAGGATTCTGGGCTATATCTATAGAAATTCCTACTCTAATCCCTCACATAGCAGGCTCAGCATCTATAGCTTTTGCTGAGATTCAAAGCCAAATTGGAGGATCTGAACAAAGTCTTCAGCTTACAACAAGTTTACATTCCGATCCTCTACAAGAGGGAAAGTTATGTAACTTAAGAGAAGGAGAGGGAGAAATCAATGCAACTGCTAAGGTAGGACCTCAGCTGTCAGAACAAGGATCTCCTGTGATCCCGGATCTAGGCAGTGCTACAAAGCCAACCCGGATTGCTAATCCTCCACTTACTCAGAAAGCACCCCCTAAAATCCCTGAAGAATATTGGCACATCTTTGACCAAATGGAAAATCAACCATGTCAAGGTCAAACCCCGACATTGGGATACCCCATAGTCGACCAAGTGGATAATGCCCCCATGAAGGTTATTCCTCTTTAGAGCATCCCAACTTTTCATGGGATGATCATAGAGGATCCTAATGCCTTCCTGTTTGAATTTGATGTCCTCTACAGAGGGTATGAATACACCACTGACCCTCAAAAGCTAAAAATGTTCACTTCTACTCTGAAAGGAACAGCTTTAAGATGGTTCATGGGTTTGGGTGGACGTACCAATAATTCTTGGGATGATATGAAGACTTCCTTCCTCACAAGATATGATGACTTCTGCAAGACTAGGGAGCTAAAATATGAAAGCTTTAAGATGGCTGCAAAGGATAATGAAACTCTAGAAGAATACATTGAACGGTTTCATTATAATTTGCAGAGATCTCCACATACCACCTTACCAAAATAAGTCCTAAGAGTTATCTTAATTAAAGGAATGAAAGAAGAGTGGATAGAAACTATAAACTTAATGGGAAAAGGGGATATTTCTCAAGAATATTATGATGAAATCATCTGCTTGTGTATTAGGTGTTCACGAGGAACCACATGCATAGGAGCAGGAAGCCAATATCCCATGAGCGGGGGACACAAACTACATGGTGGAGGCATAACATGAATGGAAATTAGTAACCTCCAAGAAGATTTCAAGACGGACATCTTGGGCACCCTCACGACATAGCTGGACATCCTACAGGATAAACAGAAACAAGCCTTAGTAGAACAAAACTTGGTTGATTTTTTCCCCCGCTATCAAAAGAAGCACAACCAACTAGAGTGTCCATTAGACATGGTTCAAACATGCGCTATCTGTACCAAGGATCATGCCCCTAAACATTGTCCATCACTACCAAGGCTGAATGTAGTGTTCAAGGAAGCTGAAGAAGAGAAAGATCTAGTATATCTAATGAACCAGCGTCGACAGTGACCGGCTAAACCTACAGATATGTCTCTAGATGCATCCCAGTTCTTTCCTTCTTCACAATTTAATCAGTAACAGAACCCTGGGGCAGCATGGCAAGGCCAATCACCTTACTCAAATTGGAAACCTCATCCATTCCCTATGACATCATGGTAAACTCAATCCTTTCCGGGTAATGGCTAGCCAAATTCTCCTTTTACTCTTGTTTGGCAAGGTAATCCCTATCCATCCCAATGGTCTGCTTCCACTTCTCAAAATCCGAACTAGTCTACAAATTGGTGGCAACCTTTGGGAATAACCAATACTCCTATGGGGACAGGTCCTCAACCTCAACCTGCATTATCAGCTCCTCATCCATTACAGAAAAATCATCATCCTCTTCTGCGCCCTCAATTTCTAGCTCAACCGAATCCGAATCCCAATAACAAATTGGTTCAGCTGGTGCAGATTGTTGAAAGCTCAGACTATGAGATTGAACAAAAATAATGTAAACAACTAAGATTGAGGTCAAGACATATCATAACCCCTGAGGAAAACAAGGACCAACCATAAATTGAGATTGAAACACCACATGCAATAAATATTGAAATAAAACAAGGAGAAGAGACAGATTAGCATAAAGATCCTAAGGAACTCATAGTCACTTCTCCACTGTTCCCTTAAAGGTTAACGATACCTAAGCTGATTGTTTGCCCAAATTTTGATCTTGTAGGGGAACTAAAAAATATTTGTATAAAAATTTAGCTCCTCCAGGCCATCTAGGACATTCCCATCTATACTAAAACAGTTAAAGAGCTATGTGTAAAGAAGCCTGTGAGGAAAGGAAAAACTTCACCCACCATTCATGTTGTAGGAACCTTGTCTGATTTACCCTTGGGAGACGAAACTCCAGTAAAGTATGAAGATCCTAGGAATCCCATAGTGACAGTTCAAATATATGGTCGCTCTTTTCCCAATACACTAGTTGATCTTGGTGCAACCATTAACATTTTAATAGTAGAAACCTATCAAGCACTTGGTATTATAGCCTTGGAACCAACCACCACCTTACCAGAACTTGCTGATCATTCGTTGGTATTGCCAGAAGGAACTTTACAGGATATTACGGTTTTTATTGATTCGTGGGAGCATCCAGTAGATTTTATTGTTATAAAGCGAAAGAGTCGATTAGATGGGCACCCTCTGATTCTGGGCCAACCTTGGCTGGTGACAGTTGATGCATATATAGGTTGCCGAGAGGGCAGCATGACTATTGCAAAGGGAGATGCTGTAAAAAATCTTGTTTTATATCCCCTTGCCAAACCAAGTCTACCCATTGTAAAATATGTAAACAACCACCAGCATACTCGGAAGAAAGCATTTGTTCAGCACTCACAATAGTAGAGGCATTTGAATTCAAATACTAGAACATCTAGATGACTATTGTTCATAACAACAAGCCTGTGGAAATTGAACCAGGAAAAGTTTTAAACATTAATGATAACCTGGACAATGATCAACAGCAAAATCTCATTCAAGTCCTGCAAAAATATAAAGGGGATTTTTCTTGGGATTATCCTGACATGAAGGGTATAGACCTACAGCTGTGTACCAATCACATCTATACCGAAAAGGATGCTCGTCCTATCCAGTAACCTCAGCAGAGATTGAATCCGCATATCAAGGACATTGTGAAAGAAGAGTTACAGAAGTTGTTGGATGTGAATTTAATTTATCCTATTTCAGATAGAAAATGGGCTTCTCCATTGGTGGTCGTCCCCAAGAAAAATGGGAAGTGGCGTATCTGTGTTGATTACCAGGAATTGAATAAGGCAACACAAAAAGATCGCTTCCCTCTTCCCTTTAATGATCAAGTCCTTGATACTTTGGTAGGGAAGCAGTTCTTTTCCTTTCTAGATGGCTTCAACGACTACAATCAGATTCAAATTGTCCCTGAAGACCAAGACAAAACAACCTTCACCTGCCCCTAGGGTCAATTCGCTTATAGAGTGTTACGATTTGGCTTATGCAACGCCCCAACCATGTTTCACAGAGCTATACTCAACATTTTTGATGACCTGATAAATGAAGGACTTGAAGTATATATGGATGACTTTACTCCATATGGGATGAAATTGATTAAGCAATGCAAACATTAGAAAAGGTTTTAGAATGATGCATTGCTACCAGTTTATGTTTAAGCAGTGTCAAGTGTCACATGATGATGATTGAAGGCATGAGCTTGGGACATTATATTTCTGCAGCAGGGATACAGGTATATCCAGCAAAAAGACAGGTAATTCTTTTACTACCTACACCATGTACTCAGACGGAGGTACGTAGATTCTTGGGAAATTCGGGCTATTATCTTAGGTTTATTAAAAACTTTTCACAAATTTCTACACCTTTATATGCTTTAACTAGAAATGTTGATTTCAAGTGGTCTCACAAATGTGACACAACTTTTACAGGTTTTTTTGGACACCTAATCCTCTATCGGGTTAGTGTGGAAGATGAATAGAGTAAGGAAGTCCAAGAGACATTGGGATATGGAACCCAATGGTCACACCATGTACTATAAATGTAATATCACTTGTTAATAATAAATGTACTCTCATGTTTATCATTCATCTTCTATTGCTGCCATCTGTGTGTGTTTAACATGGTATCAGAGTGGGCGATATCCTTCCCTACTCATATTTGAGCCACTTGTTTAATGGCCTTTCTGTGCAGGGAATTTCTGCCATCAGTTCTACATTTCATGAATAGTTTCTCAGCTAAATTCTAGCTGTAATCTCTACCCACAAATCGTTGAACATGTTTCTTTTAATTTTTCAGAGCAAATCAAGTCTGTCTCTCTACACATTTTAGAACTATACCTATCATATTTCTACCTAGGCATTACTCTACCACACTACATCTAACCATTAATATTCTCTAATGCTGACATAAAATATCATTGCTACTCACCAAGGATTTGAAGAGTTGATTCATATTCCATTGAATAGTGTTGGCCTTTGCTACATACAGTTTTGAAAACCAATTCAAAATCGCTCTTTGCCATATCTGTCCTGCCATTTTGAGTCTGCTTAGCTAATTCTCTATAGAAATTTGTTAAAAAAAATGCCATTATGTTCTCTTTTCAGTGCTAACACAACATGAACGTTACATTTATAGCGTGATTTTGAGGAGCAGCATCAACTTAGCACTCGCCCCAGGAAGATATGTGTATATGGCGAAGAAATAGCTAATGAATTGCACTTTCTTTACCATCCCTCTTCTTCTGAGAATCACAATCAAATTATTCCAAGCTTCTGCATAGTAGATGGGAGAAGTGGCATATTCAGTCTGTATCGGAGCCACGCAGTGGATAGTGGTGAATTGAAGCCCATGTGGGAGTTGGATATATTGTTTTTCAATATGAAATGATACACCCTAGTGAGACCAGACTGAATATAGTGTTGCTACGACAATTTCCAAGCTTCCGAAAATACACTTGGATTCTCAAGAGCTCATGGAATATGCTCAGCATTGGTGGATTCTTGAAGGCATTTTTTGACTGTGTGTTTATTCAGTGAGAAACTCTATAGCCATATAGAAAAGGAATTTAGACTACAACATGAATGACAATGCCTTACCAACTGACACTTGAAATTTATTTTGCGTTTTTTTGAGATCAAGAATGGCTTGTTCCTATCCATGGATATTGAGAAGGTGAGAAGACAATTTCCATGGACGTGCGAAGACGATCTAGAGGTTGGGCGTTTGATCTTGGTCAGGCTTTGATCCGATCTACATCTGGAGGGTATTTACTCACATGTTGTTGTTGGGCTCACTTGAAATCTTCATCGAGACCTGTAAATCCATATTTGTGCCTCATTTCGTCATTGCTTAGGGAGAGGAAACTCAACGTCATCAAAGAAATCGCTTTCATTCGCAGGAATCTGACCACGCAGAAACTGGACGCAAAGAAATAGAGGCTTCGGTTTGAGTCTTGGATATAAGGAAACAAAAGATTAGGAACATATTAATATTTAGTCCAGCAAAAACATACTGGAGCTAAATGTTTAGGAGCAGGAAACTATTATGAACAGTACATGTATAGGTTGGCGAATGCAACGGTCCGGAATGTTGGCAGCGATAGTTAGGAAGTGGTAAACTACATTTTTGTGTATAATGTTGAAAAGATTCTTATATTGTCACATCTCATGCAATGGATTGGGTACCAAACCCAACATCTCTAAAGCAACTTGGGCTTTAGCATGCTTAGCAGCCTTGTGGTTCCTGAAATCTGATCGAGAAGAAACATACCTAATCCCACCAACAATAACAGATGAACCAAATTTGGGCTCATGGGCAGGCCCTTCTTGTGTAGTCTTGTAAACAGGCTTGGGCAGTGATTTTTTCTTCACATATTCCTCGAAATGGTACTTGAACATTGTAATGTCTAACAATCCCTCCTTCAGTGATGGAAATTTGGTCTCACTTCACTTCAAGATCTCTTGTTTCGGGTAAGCAGTTTTTTTCAATCTTTCACCTCATGACATGCATATGGGAGCCCAAGCTGCCATAAAGAGTTACAAGAAAACACCTAGGATAAAACTGGTACTGCCTCTAGGGAATCTATTGTTAGATATCAGTTTTAGTTTCTTTCTAGTGTTATCTATCTCACAATCACATGATTATGTAAAGGACAATTGAGCTTACCAAGCAAGTTTTGGAGCATGGTGTCTCGATTATGAAAAAACTATAATTTTGTATCATGAGATAAAATAAAATGGGGTTTGAAGTGGTGTGGAACAGTCAAATTTTGACACGATTTTCTACTCATATAATAGTCACGGCTATTTATCATTTTACAGGTGCATTTGTAGTTGAAGACAACACAGTTCCTCTGATCTTGTTGTTTTGAAATGGACTGAATGGATGATGTATTGAAACTACTAAATAATATGAAACATTCCATTGTTGATGAGATGGTTAAGATAAAAAAAACCTTTCTTTCCAATATAAAAATGTGTCTGCAAAATGCACCTGAGAATATTGAGTTTTTGTAGCTTGAATCTCAACTACAACAAACAGAATTACAGTAGTGGAATCATCATTCTGAACTTGTTTTTGTTCAGAAGATTGAAATAGACTCCCATAAATAGCAAGTCAATAATGTTATAGTTCATTCAGATTTAGTACCCAATGAAGCAGCAAGGTTACATGCAGATGTAGAAGTTCAGTTTACACTTCCCAAGCCCATCATTAGACCTTGGGAAGAGCTTTTCCACAACAAGCATAGAATAGGTCTTGGATATGATAAGGAGGTGTCCTTTCATATTCCAAACTACTCAAAGCCCATCTAGTTTTAGAGTGTTGGATTCCTTCATGACAGTTCACCTCCAGTTGTTCCAATTTCTACCCCTCCTCCACAACAACAGATTGTGAAATGCCAACACTGTGACCGATTTGGCCATATGAAATATCATTATTTTGATCTTCATCCATGTAAGCACTATCATAAAACTAGTCATTCTTCACATAGATGCTTCAGAAACAAACGTCCTGCAAAAACAAAGATTCATCTTGGATGGATCGCTTCTTGGCAATGGGCATCAACAACCAAGAAGATATTCCAGTAACATGACAGAACTTGTTCTAGAGTATTGAACAGTCTTGCAGTTGAGTTTTCTCCATCATCTCACCTTGTATCTGATGGGGGGAAAATGATGGTCATCTACAAGCTTCAAAGTCATATCAAGGGAGCCTGAGCGACAACCTGCCACAATAGTTTCGGAGTTGTAGCCAGAGACAAATATTCCCCTGAGCATGCCTTCAATAGGTAATGCCTCTTCAAAGAATTTGGGACACTTCCTCTAGCAGAAGACTTCAGCTTCTTTCCAGTTTCAGAAGAGTTCCAGAAATAGAATTGGGGACACTTCCTCTAGCAGAAGACTTCAACTTCTTGTCAGTTTCGGAAGAGTTCCAAGAATTGCATTAAGCATTTCAAAGTTGGTGGTAATCCTTAAACCATCACAGGTTGAGACCTCTGTTTTTAGGTTGAGGTTCTCCCTTTTATGTAGGGTGAGACCTCCCTTTCATGGTTGAAGGTTTCCCTCTTCAAAACATCAGGAACACTTCCTCTAGCAAAAGACTTGAGCTTCATGCCAGTTTTGGAAGAGTTCTAGGAACTACACTAAGCATTCCAGTGTTGGTGGTCATCCTTAAACCATCGCCCTTTATACCAACATTTCAGAGAGCACATTCAACCTAGTGGTGCCATGCATTTTTGCACATTTTATATTACAACTCTCTTCTTGGACTGATACATAACCCTTCAGATTAAGGGGGGGAATGTTGGACACCTAATCCTTTATGGGTTAGTTTGGAAGCTGAATAGACTAAGGAAGTCCAAGAGACCTTGTGATGTGGAACCCAATGGTCACACCATGTACTATAAATGTATATCATTTGTTAATAATAAATGTACTCATGTGTTTATCATTCATCTTCTGTTGTTGTCATGTGTGTGTTTAACAAGTTTAAATAAACTAGTCTTGATGGCACCAGTATTACGTGGACCAAGCTGGGAGTTGCCTTTTCACATATCCACGGATGCATCAGATGTAGTGATAGGCACTGTCCTCTGCCAGGAGGAGGACATAAAACCTTATGCTATATATTATATTAGCAAAAATCTTACTGCTGTAGAGCTTAATTATATAGTAACAGAAAAAGAATTCTTAGCTATCATTTATGCCATAAACAAATTTAGACATTATATAACTAGCTACCAAGTTTTTATGTATATTGATCACTCTACAAACTTACCACAAATGGTCGAGTGACTCGTTGGCTATTGCTCTTGCAGGAGTTTGACATCACTATCAAAGATCGTTCAGGGAAGGAAAACCTAGTCGTTGATTTTCTATCCCGAGTTCCGAAGGTAAATGATCCACTGGCAGTAGATAATCAATTTCTAGATGAACATTTGTTTGCCGTAGCAGACAAGACGCCATGGTATGAAAATGTGTCAAATTATCTGGCAGTGGGGAAGTTGCCCAGGCATTTGACAGCAAAGGAAAAGAAACAGATCGTTCAGCTCAGTGCCCGATTCTCTTGGATTGGTGGATATATTTTTCACATAGGGTCTGATATGTGTATACGCAGATGCATTCATGAGGATGAGATTTATGACATCCTGAAGGCTTGCCATGACGAGCCCTGTGGGGGACACTTTGCAGATCAAAGGACATGGCATAAGGTACTATAGATGGGCTATTTTTGGCCCCTCTATTTTTAAAGATGCTAAGAAATATGCCTAGGATTGTGATAGCTGCCAAAGGATGGGCCGCCCTAGCCAATATGATGAAATGTCGTTGTAGCCCCAACTAGTCATAGAACCCTTGGAACGATGGGCATTGGACTTTTTTGGCCCATTCCATCCGCCATCAAATTAGAAAGCCTACATACTAGTTGCGACATATTATGTAACGAAATGAGTGGAAACAATAGTTTTACCAAGAGCTATAGAGGAAGTTGTGATTAACTTCCTCTTTGGGCTATTTGTGCGGTATGGTTTACTGTGGGAAGTGATAATAGAGGGGGGAGGGAAAATTTGTAGGACACAATATTACAGACACTCTTAGAAATCATCACATTACATGCAGGATCACTTACCTGTATCACCCGCAGGCGAATGGGCAGGTCAAAAGCACCAATAAGGTCATTGAAGCAATTCTGACCAAGACAATCTCAATACATCGGTGAGATTGGGCTGCTAGACTGCCAGAGGCCTTGTGGACCTATCACACAACTTGGAGGAGTACTACGGATACTCTCCATACCAACTCGTGTTTCGCAAATAACCCATTTTTTTGATTGAACTCGAAATAAAGACTCTAAGAACGGCTCAGGAAGGAGGACTGGATTTAACAGAAGCCCAAACCAAGTGACTTCAACAAATCAATGAATAGATGAGGCTTGATTTTGTTATGTAACAAACTACAATTATTCAACAGCAAAGGGCAAAGTAGCACAATAGCCTTATAAAAAAGAAGGTGTTTCAAAAAAGGGATTGGGCACTTCTCTATGACTCCTGATTCTAGTATTTTCTGGGCAAGTTGTAAACAAGATGGCTCGACCCTTATGAAATTCAAGAAGTACATAACAATGGTACTCTCACTTTGACTACCATTGATAGGTCTGTCCATTGTTTCAAGGTGAATGGGCATCGAGTGCGTCTCTACCACAAACCACTCACCAAGGAATCTTTTTACCAGTAAGTACGTGAGGACCCCTCCAGGAAAACTTTAGCTGCAGGGAGTGATGTCCTGACAACTTTTCTTTCATAGAATTGTGATTTTCTTTAAATTTTAAATAATGTATATGTCATTTTTTGATCGATTGCAATTTAGTTAGGCATCACCATGTAAATATGAGAATTTTCTTGTTTGGTAAGTGTTATTCAATCGAGTGAACAATTGTTATTCAATCAATTGAACAACACTTATGTGTGTGTGTGTGTTGTTGTTTAATCGATTGAATGGTTGTTGTTCAATCAATTGAACAACACTTATTTTTATATTTATATTGACGTTCAAATGATTGAACGATTGTTGTTTAATCAATTGAACATCATCTTTTTCCATTTTTCGATTTTTGCTGTTCAAATGATTGAATGATTATTATTCAATCGATTGAATGTCACCTTTACGTTTTCGATTTTGCTGTTCAAACAATTGAACAATTGTTGTTCAATCGATTGAACAACACTTTACATTTTCGATTTTGTTGTTCAAATGATTGATGAATTGTTTTTCAATCGATTGAACAACACTTTTGCATCTTTTTTTTATTTTCGATATTCGTTGTTCAAACAATTGAACGATTGTTGTTCAATCGACTAAACAACATTTTCACTTTTTTCTTTTCGATATTGTTGTTCAAATGATTGAATGATTACTGTTCAATCGATTGAACAACACTTTTTTTTCTTTGTCAATTTTGTTGTTCAAACAATTGAACAATTGTTGTTCAATTGATTGAACAACACTTTTACATTTTCAATTTTGTTGTTCAAATGATTGAATGATTGTTGTTCAATTGACTAAGCAACACTTTCACATTTTTTCTTTTCTATTTTTTCTGTTCAAACAATTGAATGATTTGTGTTCAATCAATTGAACAACACCTTTGTGTTTTTGTTTGTCAATTCTGTTGTTCAAATGATTGAATGATTGTTGTTCAATCAACTGAATATCAATTTTCTTTTCTTTTCAATTTGTTGTTCAAAATATTGAATGATTGTTGTTCAATCGATTGAACAACACTTTTACATTTTTGGTTTTGTTGTTCAAACAATTGAACCATTGATTTTCAATCAATTGAACAACACTTTTTGCATTTTTTTATTTTCAATTTGTTGTTCAAACAATTGAAGAATATCAGTTTTCTTTTCCTTTCGATTTTTCTATTCAATCGATTGAACGATTGTTGTTCAATCAATTGAACAACACTTTTTGTGCTTTTGTAGGAAGAATTGTGATCTCTTTTGTTGTTTCATCGTCGGTCAAGTCATTTTTCCATCTTTTCTTTTTCTTTCATGTTCTGAATAAACACCATCTAATTGGATTTGTGCCTAACATAAAGAAAAAAAGTAATGTCAATATCATTATGATCTATGAAGCCTTTTGATGGTTATCTTTATTCAAAAGCTCACATGGTGCATCTCTATAATGACTGGTTGAACATCTTTTCTTTGGACACATCATAAAATGATTCATTATTTTTAAACCATGTTGGCTTATTTTTCACACCTTCAAATTGATAAACCCCTTCGATATGATGATATGAGGGTAAAAGTATAAGCTTTCATTGTCGTTTTTCTTGCTTCTTACACCATCCCTAACTCTTAAGGAGTAAATGAGCCTCTCTTTTTACAATAAAAACATCAAAATATGAAAATAACGAAATATGAAAATGCAACAAAAGAGGATAGGGGGTCTCATCACGAGCCAACCTACCATGATCATAAGGATGTGACAGGTGACATTCCATTTTGGCCACCAAACCAAGATAATGACCTTCTTGATAATTACAATTGTTATAAGGACAGGGGGTCTCATCACGAGCCAACCTGATCACTTGGTTATATCCTAGTGTATGGCACTATGATTATTTGATCACCATGCTGGCATAGTGGTCTCTTTATGACAAGAAAAGAAAGAATCATCTACATACTAAAAGGAGAACTCTGGCTCATTTGTGGGGTTAAAGAGACCCTGTCGAGGCTATGAACACCTACTCGCAATAGTGGCTCTGCTTGTGGTATCAGAGTACTATCTTACACTACCAAATGCTCATTATTCTATTACCACCTATGGATTAGTTTCTAAAGGAAATGTATCCTTTGAACAACACTCTTACAAGCCAACATGCATGGTAACTTATGTTATATATTCATTATATTATATTTGTCCAATCACTTTATGATAATCATTAATACTTACTCTCAGTTATGTGTTTGTTACTAAGACCACTTAAGGTGAAAATATTTTGACATAATGATTTAAATCTTTGTTTTTATTTTTTGGCCAATTCACCTCTGATATGTGTATTGCTTTAATTGCTTTGGCATATATCGTGCCGCTTTTATGGATTGGTTTCCTACATTTATGAATTACCAATTCTTTCTCTTGCTTTTAACATGCTTGGCGGACGTGCACACCCTTTTCTCATTGGAGGGGGGATGGTATGCATATGAATAACATGTGTGACAATTATGGATAATTGTGTGATAATTATTAAATTGATTTCCAGGTAAAGGACTGCATGATGATTGTGTATGCATAATAATTATCAAAGTATTTCTTATTGGATAAAGGACGATGACCATTTTGGATGGGATGTAGATTGATTATGAGCCTACGTCAAATATTGTTGATGAGAGAAATGAATTGATTGTATATGATGTTAATTCCCAAAAAAACGTCATTTTCCTGTTAATTGCTTTAACATTATTTGTTGCTATTCTAAACTGAAAAAGTGTAAGAGAAGTGCATGCGAGTGAACCAATCACATGAAAATAGCAGCCATGGGAGGTGGAGCCATCCAAAATGAACCTATAGTGCTCATGGTATTGGAGCAAGATCATGCAATTCTCGAGCGCGCTCGTTCGCTTCAATATCTGAATAAATTGCAGGGGTTTCACGAAGAGATGACACTCGAATTCCTACAGAATTTGTAGAATGGAAGCACCATAGTAAGAGGCAGGGACATAATAGTCTCCAAAGTAGTCATAGCCGAAGTCACTAGACTTCCAGCTGAGGGAACAAAATGGACATACAAACACGTCCTTTTGTACAATGCAGTCATAGTGTTCCAGAAACCAGGTGAGAAATTGGTGGGAATAGGGAAATGGATTCACCCTTCAGCGTTAGGACAACCATGGCAGGAATTTGTAGTCATTGTGCAATGGTACATCACATTCAACGGTCGACAGGATGTGGTAAATCCCCACCAACTCAGATTGTTAGCCATCCTAAAATAGAAAATTTCAGTTAATTTTCCAGTTTATTTGAATTCCCTATTGAATGATGTCCCTATTGAATGATGTTGCTTGTTGAGTTAAGAAAGCTAAGGACCCACACACAATCATCAGTCATCATGGACTGGTCAAATTTATCATCATGCATGGATTGGCCCAACAACAGCTAACTTGGGACAATATTGTAAATCCTACTCTAGCTGCACCTCCACTAAACCCAGCAATAGAACAACAAGGGCCAAGAACCCCAAGTCCGAGAAGGACACTGAAAACAAAGAATTCCTTTGTGCCCTTGAACCCGGTAGAACGTAGGCTCTCTGTGTGGGTGAAGTCCCAGCGACACACCCCAATTCAAACAAATGAGGTCGGGCCATCTCACACATCACCTCCAAGTCCGTAAAAGGCCCCTTTGCAAGACTATGAGGAAGAGGTGGCTAGGGTATTGGAAAACATAGGGATATTTGGTGAGGGAACAGAACAATATGAGAATGTTGAAAGAAATAAATGTACCCCCAACTAGTATTCCTCTGTTGATAGCCCTGGTTATGAGCAAACCCTGTCATTTACTTATTTCTTAGAAGAACAGAGGGAACCAGTCAATTTTGTGGAAAAACCCCTTGAAGCTGAGGTGCATGAAGTGGAATCCATTATAGAAGAAAATAAGACAGCTGATATCGATCCATTGGACCCACGAGCTGAAGAAAATCCTGTAGATGAAACCCTGGGAGATGAAAATCAACCAAGAAATGCTAATTTTTTAAAGTCCCCTAAGGATGAGGCCTACCCAAAAGAAAACCTGGAGAACGATAATTTCTCAGGAGACACCATTTTATTGGGGTCTCTTGAGAGAGAAATTCATGACGAAAAATAGCTAGAAGTAGAAGCTCCATCGAGAGATATAGTTCCAATTGAAACCCTCCCTGATGCTGACATAATACCACCTGAGCATGAACTTTAGGAAAATGTAGTTGCACCACCACCAATTGAAAGTCCCAGAATAAAGAAGAACTACAAGGATAGGCTCATAAAAATGCTTAAAAACTATAGAAAATAGAAGAGAATACTTGGGCAGCTAAGACAGTGGTTAAAAGAAGCAATCAGAACCATAAAATTAAAAGTGGAAACGGAGACCATAGGGACACAGACAGAACATTGTTCTGGAAAAGATGTTGAAACCCAAACTGAGATTCTTTTGGTTTATTCAAATGAAACTTAGACAAATCCATGTCTTGTGGAAGAGAGTGAAATGCATACTGAAGAATCCCTTGTTTTCCCACTGGAGACCCAAATGAACTACCCTACTCTGAACATTGTCATTCAAAATGATGTTGAAGAAAGCATCCCAATTTATTTTTGCATAATTCAAGAAGCAACCGAGGTTGTTTTCTAAACTAATCCTATGGAGATACGAGATAATGAAGCCCAAATAGAGGAGACACTTTCTTACATTCCATTAGTAAGGCAGACATTTATTAGGAGATTGCATAATGAACTATTGAAGCTTCAGTAGGAATTAACTTAGCACAAAGAGAAAGCAGTGCCCCTACGTATACATCAAGAATTAAGGAAAAAGTTTGAGGCCCTCACATATACTGAAGATGAGACCTTTTCTTTGTACAAGCCTGAGTAGAAAAAGGTTGAGAAAGCACAAGACAAATTACAAAAGGCTAAGGAAAAGTTGGAGATTGTCTTCTCCCTTTATTCAGACACCCTGTCATGTCAAGCTCTTGCTACAAACTATGCATTATTCCTCCTGGAAAGGTACCTCCTACTGAAAATACAAGTTTTTAAGGCTAGCAAGTCTGTGGAAATCAAAACTACCCTGGACTTTGTCAAGTGCTTCAGAGAGCAGAATGAGCAGGTACAACGCCTCCTGTGTGAAATTTACATGCACAATTTCTTTTTAGAAGATGATAGAGACAACAACCCTGGCCCCTTTATAGGGGATGTACAATTCTAGGCATTGCTTTATTTTGCTACTAACCAACTCAAGTGGGCCAAGGCTCACAATACTTTTAGAAAGCGTGAATATGGCATTGACATATGGGTTAGGGGGGGACCTACAAAACCCTTGCATCTCTCTGTCATGCACAAGCAATTTATGAAGCGAGCTAGTGTTGTGGGCCAATTAGGGCCATTCCACACAGATATTATATAAGATAGGAAGGAGTACTTCCAAGAGATCAAGGAAGAAGCCTTGTTTGCATCCAGACAAAGGTGGGAAGTCTCCAACAATACTGTTAGAAATAGAGAATCATTTGGATACCAGAAATTTAAAGCTTCTTCCTCTCATTTCCATAAATACAGTAACATGGTCTTAACCATGGGGCCTGAATGTATAGGATGTCAGTAAAGAACCCCAATCATATGGTATCCTCTAGATAAGTACCGCAATGACTACAACTTGAAGGATCAAGAAGTAAACTAGGCTTTCATTGTACTTAAGAAGAAAAATGGCTTTAGAGTTTATAAGGAGGAGATATATCCTGCCTATTCCTTAACTTAGCTACACCTAAACCATTTAATTTCATGAGGAAATGCAACAAGGTAAGCTAGGGAGCATGTTGGGTCAAGAAAAAGGTATGTTTTCTCCTTGGTAATAGCTTTATTTAGCACTCATCCTCACATGATTATCTTTGTCTATGAATAAAAGTAGAGGAAATAACAACTAAAGTTGGTAAAAGTAATGAGTAACAAATTAGACAAATCTAAGCAAGAAAACTGATTTTTACTATATTTATGTGCAAAAGACCCGAATTGGATAATAGTTGTTCAATCGACAGAACACCAACATCTCATAAAGGAAAAAGATATCGTCAGAGGCAAGACATGAGAGTGGAATACTGGGTAGACCGATGCTATTTTATGACGGAATAATATGAGGTATTGCGAAATCCTCAGGATCCCCTGATCCTGAGGGTTTGATTTTATCTATTTACTTTTCTAATTTTTATATATAAGGCAGAAGGAAAAACTACATGACTAGTTCAAAAATTCACAATTTATAATTATTCATTTGGACATATAATATTTCTACTTTGGTGATGTTGTAACTCTTTTATTTGTTTTAATGAAGAAGATTGCATTTAATTCATAATTATATTATGATTATCTCATAACAGAGACTTCTGGAGACTCTAGGCCCAATGAAGAAAAGATATACTGCTTCGCATGTTCTCTAATATTTTCTATTTATTCTTTACTATTTGTTAATGTTAAGTTAATATCATTTTGATTACCACTAGGATTGTCAATTCCAATTTTTTTTTGTTGTTCATTCGAGATTCAGATTTAGTCGTGTGTTATATATGAGTAATGTTTTTGATTGAATTGGTTATGTTACTTCCAGCATTAGATCGTTGATTCATTCTAGGTAATGTTATCATAGATTTTAGAGATAGAATTGATCATTTTCCATAATATGTTCATATAGTTATTTGTTGTTCAGATATCATTTGTTGTTCTATTATCATTTGTTGTTTAATTATCATTTACTGATTCAATTTTCGTAGTTTCCTTTAATGATTGAGTGAGTTAGTTTGAATTCTATTTAAGACTACCAAGTGTGATTCTTTATAGTTGTATTTAGATTCCTTTGCTTTGTATGAATTTATTTTAAAGTTACTTCTTTCAGAATTGTTTGGATTGAGTTTGAAGAGATAGTCATTAGCAATTGCAACGATTTATTATTAGTTAACTTCTGAATTCACTGCATATATAGTGTTAACACTCTTGAAATAAAAATAATTGCCTTGGGTTGATAATTAATATAGGAATTAATATTTCCTGTAAAAAGACATCTTAGTGAACCAACACATCTTGGACTACATTGTGGGAGAAGATGGACACGGATTTGAAGAGATCTACAACATGCCATCCACACACAGATCGGTACATAGAAGTAGTCAAGAGGACTTTGGTGTAACTTTTGAGGGGTTACAATTAGAAGCATTCAAAGACCTAGGATGAAAATATTGTATATATACAACATTCTAATAACAGAGTAGTCCACACTTCTACAGGAAAGTCCCCATTCGAAAATTATTTTGTATATTTTCCACCTTCACCTTTGGATATTACATATGGGCAGCAAGGAGGAGTGAAGGAATACATTACAGGAGATGCTTTGAGGGTTGAATAATTTATAGAGAAGATCAGGAAGATTCATATACACATACAGGAAACACTGCACAAGTCGCAGGTGAAGTATAAGGGTAGGCATGATCAACAAAAAACAAAGAAATCATTCAAGGTGGGAGAGAGAGTATGGCTACAGTTGAACAAGGAGAGGTTGTAAGGGCGTGGTAAGAAAATCAAGGACATAAGGTATGGTCCCTTTGAGATACTAGAAAAGGTGGTGATAATTCCTATTGACTTAGCTTACCACCATATATGCACATTTACTCAGTTGTAAATGTAGAGAATTTGAAACTCCATGAACCTTCCATGCTAGGTCGGGAAGAGGAACATGTCCTACATTTTGTGGAGGATTTGACATCAGACGCTCAAGCAGAGTTGATAGGAGATTAAATCTTGTAGAAGAGGTTGAGAACTACAAGACAAGGGAAACAAGACCTTTGGCAGTTGGGTTGAAGGGACAACTTCCAAGCAAAGCTAAATGGTACACCAGAGAGAAGGTAGAGGAAAACATTCCTCACGGCATTCAATAAAATCTTTTAGGGACCAAAAGGCTTCTAAAATGGAGAAGTGTGATCTGAATTGGATCATTATATTGTTTTTCATCCATCTCTATGCATTTGGATTGGAAAAGTGGAGGAATCAGCTGATGGGATTGTTTTTACTGGTAGGACCCAATTTGGAAAAACGGGGTTCAAAACCTTCGGGGAGCGTTTTGAGGCATCAAATGAATATTTTTAGGAGTAAATTTTGCCACTTTAGCACCACCCTTTCCATACTATTCTACACGCAGAGAGCTTTCCAATGATGTAAGAATCACATCAATCGGACTCCATATGCAAAAGTATGCCACTTAGAAGTTGACCTTCTTGTTTTCACACCGATAGTCCAGGAGGATGCCACACCAGCCTCCATTATTCATGGAAAGGGGGCTAGCCACATGTTTTTAATATAAAATACTCTAGAATAGTTTATTTTGTAACTCTAGTTAAGATTTGATGTAGTCAAACTTAACCACTAGTAGGCTATCAGGCTATGTTATAACTGGGCCACTAGGAGGAAGAGGCATTCCATTCATTCGATAGCATTTTGTTCCATAGTTGAAAAAGGATAGCTGGAAGAGATAGGAGGTAGAGCACATAGACAAGATCTGTGAACTATAACATCCCACATGCCACAAACATTACTTCTTTGTATCTTTAACCATATTTCCACACAGAAAAAGAGAGTGAAGCGACCTCACCTTCTAGCTAGGTTTCTCCCAAAAGGGCTTCCTAGAGAGAATATCTTGTGTGTGTGAACTTATTCTGTTGTTCTCTACTTTTCTGCTTGATTTAATTTTACATGCTTGCACTAATTATAGTTAATTTTGTAGATCTAGAAATTAAATAAAATTGTAATAGTGTAGAATCTCAAATTTTTAATATAATATTATCATATTTGTTGTGACGAATTGTCCAGTGGAATATCCACAAAATTTTATGGATCATTTTGTATCAGAGCAGATTTATTTGGGTATTTTGTGGAGATTTCAAGGATCTATATCGGCGAGGTAGAAAATCATAAAACCCTAATCATGGGCAACAAATTTGTAAATGAACCTCGTGATCCTGCAAAGGTGAGTTTTTTGCGGCTCGAAGAACAAGTCACAAATATAAATCGTAATGTCAACCTCCCCATGGCGGCCCTAGCAATAAGCTAGGGATATTTAGAGAAGAAGGGGATTCAAATGCAAAGGACAAATCAGAAGGGGGATTGGGAGATCAGGAAGACGCAGATAACTAGCCTAAGAAAGAACCCATAAATAATCAACCTAGTTCAAGGGTCATGAACCAATCCTTGTTTAAAGTGGAAGAAAAAGTTGATATCAAGCCATACCATGGCAAGATCGATGCTATAAAGTTGAACCATTGGTTTCAGTAAATGAAAGTTTATTTTAGTGTCCATCAGATCAAGGAAGGGAAGAAGATCTTATTCGCGCAACTCAAATTTGAGGGCCATGCACTGACTTGGTGAGAGATGCACATGCAAAAATTGAGGTTGGAGGGAGAATCTCTAGTGACTAAGTGGGAGGATTTCAAAACCCTCATTAAGTAACAATTTTATCCCATTGGGCGCATGGAAGACCAATGGATCCGGTAGCATTACTTCAGGAAAAAGTTGGTCCAAAGCATTTAGGAGCACACTACAAAATTCACAAAGATGGCTATAATTTTGGGTATCTATCTAAAGAACCCAGATGTAATCCTCAAGTATTTGGGGGGTCTACATTGCCATATACATGAGCAAGTGATGTTTTTCAAGCCATAAACGGTGGAGGAGGCTTGTGTATAGGCATAATATCTAGAGAACATAGGTCTGAAAAGAGTGCAATCAAGTGGATCAAAGCAAAAGCAGAAACAAGATGCTTCTAAGGATGTGAAGAAGAAGCAAAAAGGGGGAAAGGATAAAAATATAGAAGCCACAACACACCAATGTAAAGATCCTATAAACCACTGCAATGTTGATGGCCATAAAGAGGAGAAGGGGGTGAAGTTACATCCAACACTAAACCTGAAGAACAAGAAGAAAGATAATAAGAAGAAGAATCTGACGGCCACGGATTCAAGCAACCAAGTTGAAAGAAGCTCAGATGTGGATGAGAAGATCGTATATACATCAATGTAGAAGGAGCTGAATCTGAGTAGCCTTCAACAACATGAAGAGAAAGAAATGACTAAACTCTTCCATGAAAAGATATAGGTCAAGAAGACGAAGATTGATGCTCTGTTTGACTTAGGATTGCATGAAAATCTCCTTGCAACAAATCTAGTCAAGAATTTGGGGTTGGAAGTTTGTGATCATCCAAACCCATATCCACTGGGATGGGTACATAGGGATGTAGAGCTAAAGGTAACAAAACAATGTAAAATTAGATTTGCTATGAGTGTTGATTTTATTGATGGAGTAGATCTGGATATGGTTCCCCTTGATGTATGTAGATTTGTGTTTGGGATTTCATACATGTACATGCGTGATGCAATATTCATGAGAATATTTAACTAGTACTGACTCATCAAGTATGGAAAATCATTCATCATCAACGCACATAATGGAAAGTTGAAAATTCCGTTGGTAAGTTTCAATAAGCCAAGAAATTGATAAGTTCCAGCAAGAAGTCTGTTTTATTATTTTTAAGAGAAAATCAGTCTATATAGGAGTCAATAAGAGGCAAGGCATCCCTAGAGGGGTGTAATAAGAAACAAAAACAACAATTGGAGGAGTTTTTACAGGCATACAAGGATGTGTTTCGAGAGCCTAAAGTGCTACCCCCTAAGACAGAAGTGGAGCATGAGATCCAACTATTGCCAGACTCCCCATTGCCAAGTATTCAGTTGTATGGGAAGTCTGTTATAGAAGCAAGTGAGGTGAAGAAATAGTTGCATCAGCTCCTGGAATAGGGTGTCATTAGACCGAGTACATCACCATGTGGGTCACCCATCATCATTGTGCCAAAGAAGGATGGTACTTGGCAAATGTGTATAGATTACAGGGCATTGAAAAAAATCACGCTCAAGAATAGATAGCCCCTACCCAGGATAAACAATCTCCTAAATCAGTTGCAATAACAAAACTGTTTCACCTACATGGACTTGAAGTTTGGATATCACTAGGTTTTGAGTGAAAGAAGAAGATACATGAAAGATGCCTTCAAAACCAAGAAAGGTTTGTATGAGTGGTTAGTTATGCCATTTGGCCTATGTAATGCACCCACTACATTTATGATATTAATGAATGATGTATTGTACCCTTTTATAGATTCATTTGTTATTATTTATTTGGATGATGTGTTGGTATATAGTGCTACCTAGGAGGAGCATATTTCACATTTGACTTAGGTGCTGGAAACATTGAAGAAGCACCAGCTGTTAGCAAATCTCAAGAAGTGTGAGTTTGCACAACAATCCTTAGTGTATTTGGGATATGTGATTGGTGGAGGAGAATTGAAGATATATCCTTCCAAGATGGAGGCCATCATGAAATGGTTAGTGCCTACTAATGTTACTGAGGTTAGGAGTTTCATTGGAGCATCATAGTACCTGAAGAAATTCATAGCCTCATTTTATGCGGTAGCAACATTGGTACACGCCATAACAACAAGTGGCAAGAGTTTGTAGTGGGGAAAGGGTAGCAGAAGGCTTTCGAAGAGTTAAAGAAGAATATCAATGAAGCACCAATTTTGGTATTACCAAACTTTCAATGACCCTTTGAAGTGGAGACAAATGCGAGTGGGTATGCAATGGGAGTTATCTTGATGCAAGGAGGAAGGCCTGTTTGCTACCATTTTGAAGTATTTCATGGGGTAGTTCTTAATTACCCTACCTACGATAAGGAGCTCTATGCCATGGGGCAAGTTGTGAAGAAATGGAAGCACTATCTGATGGTAAAGGAGATAGTAATCCACACAGATCACTAATGGTTACAGTACTTGTAGGCCCAGAATAAGCTACAACAAACTGGCATTACAAGTGGATGGGGTTTTTACAACAGTTTCATTTAGTGATCAAGTATAAGAAGGGTTTCACAAACAAGTTGGCCGATATCCTTTCAAGGCAACCCAAATCAAATATTACAGCTTTGGGGACTCTTATGCACATGGATCCATTCACCCATGATACATACATAGAGGCATATTTAGAAGATGAGGACTTCAAGTAAGTGTATCAACAGTTGCAGTGTCATATTCATGTGCACAATGGCAAGATCATTGTTGACTACCATCTCTAGGATGGGTTAATCTACAGGCTGAATAAGCTGCGTGTTCCTAAAGGTGAGCATTTACAGTTGATTACAGAGGGTCACACCTCCAAGGTTGCAGGGCACTTTGGTGTAGGGAAGATCATGGCTAACTTTAAGAGGTATATGTATTGGCCCAAGGTGCAAGAAGGAGTAGCTAGGTTCATAAGAGGATGCATGCTTTGTTGTACCAGCAAACCTAGCAATAAGAAGCATGGTATTATCATCCCTTACATGTATTTACTCGTCCTTGGGAAAGCATTTCCATGGACTTTGCGAGAGATTTACTGACAACCAATAAGGGACATGACTACCTGTTCATGGTAGTTGATAGGCTCAGCAAGATATGTGTTCTGATTCCATGTAAAAAGTCCATCAACAGACATGAAGCAATAAACTTGTTCTTTGGACAAGTCTGGGTACACTTTTGGATACCAAGGAGCATCATTTCAGACATGTATACAAGTTTTCTCAGTGCATTCTAGACTACATTATGGGAGAAGATGCACACAAAGTTGAAGAGATATATAACATTCCATCCACACATATATGGGTAGACAAAAGTAGTCAACAGGAGTTTAGTGTAGCTTTTGAGGGGTTACAACCAAAAGTATCTGAAGACTTGGGATGAAAATCTAGTATATTTACAACATTCTTATAACAGAGCAGTCCACACATCTATAGGAAAGTCCCAACTTCTTTTGGATATTTGCCACCTTCACCTTTGGATATTGCATATGGGCAACAAGGAGGAGTGAAGGAAGACATTACAAGAGATGCTTTGAAGGCTAAAAAATTTATAGAGAAGATTAGGATCATTTTTAAACATATGATTTACAATAATAGCATAAGCTACCATATCTAATAAAACCATCTCTCACACAAAAAAGTGAATGGGTCATCTCCCTATGGTTGATTCAATTGTTGAACATCTTCACTAGTTGGTTTCTTGATAGGTTATTTCTGGGCATGGAGCATTTGACATATGGCTCTCTGGTGTCCATCCTCGTTGCAGTAACTATAATGATTCTTCCCCCTCCAAACTTTCCAAATCGTCTTGGAACACTTATTCATGGTATGCCTCCGAATTGGATCATTATATTGTTTTTCATCCATCTCTATGCATTCGGAGTGGAAAAAGTGGAGGAATCAACTCATGAGACCGTTTTTACCGACGGCACCCAATTTGGTCAAATAGGGTCTGAAACCTTCCCGGAGCATTTTGAGGCATCAAATTATTATTTTTGGGTGAAACAATTTTCCTCTTTAGCACCACACCTTTTCATGCTATTCTACACACAGAGAAATTTCCAACCGTGCAAGAATCATGCCAATCAGAGTCTGTATGAAAATGTTATGCCACTCAGAAGTTGAACTTCCTGTTTTCACACCTATAGTTTGGGAGGATGCTTTGTCAGCCCCAATTATTAATGGAAAATGGTCTATCCATGTGTTTGTGATGTAGAAGACTCTAGAAGAGTCTCTTTTGTAACTGTAGTTAAGAGTTGATGTAGTCAACTTAACCACTAGTAGGCTATCAGGTTATGTTATAACTAGGCCATTAGGAGGAAGAGGAATTCCATTCATTCGATAGAATTTTGTTCCATAGTTGAGGAAAGATATTCAAAAGAGATACTAGGTAGAGCACACAGAGAGGATCTGTGCACTATAGCAGCCCATGAGCCACACACATTCCTTGAGAAGTCATCTATAAATGATACATAGTACACAGACTTACCCAGTGATGGAACCTTCACAAGTCCAAGCACATCACTGTGCACAAACTATAATATTTGTTTCGCCCTCTTACCACCAAAGGGGAAACTCACCCGATTCTGCTTCCCATATACACAATTTTCACAGAAATAAAAATCCAAAGAGCTATTATTCATACCTTTTAACATACCTTTACTATTAAGTATTTGAAGGCCTTCCTCTCCAATATGTCCAAGCCTTTGATGCCACAACATGGTATTCTCTCCAGAGACCACTATATTTTTTGCTCCACTTTGAGGAACCACAGAACTTTGCACCCATAAAAAACCGTGCTACCTTGCAGCTTGTACAGAGTTCCAATCCGAATTCCTCACATCAATACCAGTGCTCCTCGAACCCCCTTGGAGGTATCCTTCTCGAACACTATTTTTACACCTGCATCATCTAGCTTGCTTACAGAAATTAGATTTCTGGCCAATGCAGGCATATGTAGAACACCTGGAAGTGTTTTAACTCTTCCACCTTTCAACTTCAACTTTACCTTTCCATGACCAATGATTTTGGCCTTCCCGTTATCCCCTAAGAAGACATCACCACCATCATATTTCTCATACTTGCAGAACCACTCTCTATGGGGAGTGAAGTGAAAGAATGCACCTGAGTCAATCAACCATGCCTCATGATCTACATGTGTACTTGAGGAAGCCAAGTACACATCCCCACCTTCATCTGAGGTGGTTTTCACCTATGCAGAAGGAGCCTCATCAGATCCCTTTCCTTTGTTAAGAGCTTTAGATTTACAGTCCCTTTTGAAATGGCCTTCCTTTCTGCATTTCTAGCACACCACCTTTACCGGTTTTCCTGGAGATTTAGATATCCCTCTAGATTTAGATCTCCCACTTGATGACTTATTTTTGTTTCTGTTCTGGGACCGTCCTCGTACAGACAAGGCATCACCATTCTGGCTCTCCATATTTTTCCATCTCATCTCCTCCATCAGCAAGGCTGAGATTATTTCATCAAACTACAAGGCAGTTGCATTGCTACTTATTACAATAACCAAACTATCCCATGAATCTGGTAGAGAACACAGAAACTGATGCACTTATCTTCATTTGAAATTTAATATCAACAGATGCTAACTGACTTACCACAGTATTAAATGCATTCAGATGCTCTGTCACTAAGTCTCCATCTTTCATCCTTAGGTTATACAGCTTTTTTCGCGGGAACAACTTATTCACCAAAGACTTAGATTGGTACAAATTCCCTAACTTGTCCCACAAAGCCTTCACTGTAGCTTCCCCTAATACATTCAACAATACTGAATTTGAGACACATAATCGTATTGTGCTCTTTGCCTTTCGATCCAACTTCTTCCATTCTTCACCGGACACTCCCATTGGTTTAGTACCTGGATTTACTACTATCCACTAATCTTTATCCACTAACAGATCCTCCATCTTGAGTTTCCACAACTCAAAACTATGACCATTAAATTTCTCTATCTCTATCCTTCCACTGCTCGCCATCTTCTTTCACCACTAGAACCAATCTTGCAAATCTCCCACTGAACAGGGTCTACCATAGGCCTAAGCGAAACCCCTCAGCAACAAAGGTGTTCCCTTGAAGCCAAAACAGCTCTGATACCAAATCTAGGTTTTAACCCCGCACAGAAATTACGTGCATACGAAATTCTAAAACACATAAAATAAAGAATGCAAGAGCATAACACATAAAACACATATACACAGAGATTTTCCCCTGGATCCCAAAATCGGGACTACTAGCTTGATTTTTCATTATGTTCCTTTCAATGTTACAATACATATTTATACATGTTGAAGCATCCAATACCATGGACCGAAAACCATCGTGTCCAAAAAATATATTTGGAAATCATGCATAAAACCATAGGTGGGTCTGCCAACCTAACATAGGTTCCAAAACCAAAATTTTCCGGGGTGCTGCCCCAGACCCCATAAAGTGGGGTTATGGGTATGCCTCAAACCCCATGTGACCCCCCTCTAACCCCCAGGTTAACTACGTGGGCTATTTGTGGAAAGAATATAACACAACCCAACAAATATGAAAGAAGTTTATGACTACTCTTACCACCTCTCTTCAGCTTTCCTTCCCACCAGATGAGAGCAATGCCACTCAATCAAACAGATGCTAGTTGAATCTTGGCTTCATCCTTTTTGATTCGTTGGAAGCGATAATATACTTCAACCTGTCTAATTCAACTATCTATCTTTTCTGCATTAGATTCTCCACTAAACATAGGCAAATGAAACTTGACATCCAACTTGAAAAGTGGATTTTTATGATTTTTTCTACCTCTAGAATGATGAGAAGAGAAAGAATAAGAACTTTCACTGGAAGATGGAGAGGGAGGTTCATGAGTTTCTTCTCCTCCTCGTTCAGGATTCACCGAGACATGATCATCTAATCCTTCCTTCTTCTCTGGCTTTTCCATTGTCTTCTCATTCTCTGCAAATAATTTGTCCATTTTTGCTACCATTACCTAGAATGCCTTGCGATAGTTTCACTCTTCCTCAAATCAAACATCTTCATGTGCCATTTTCCCTCTTTGTGTTGCACACCCCACTTTTGGATCAAAGGACTTGAGTTTTCCTTCACCTCTTTAGAGCTTAGCCCTGGTTATCATAGACTTACAATTCACATCAACAAAAAGACCTGCTCTAATACCAAACTTGATCCAAATATTTTCACTTCAAAGATGCATACAAAATCGCATTTTAAAGAGCATGTAACCATAATATGCATATTCATAAACGAAGCGGAAATAAACAACAACCATGAGAAGCAAAGACATAATAGGTTGATAACATAGTTCACCCAGTGTGGGCTATGCCTTCGGGCTCTGCTTAATGTGGGGAGACCTATTCATTAATATTCAGTAAAAATCAAATTGAATGTATGTACAAAAGACAATTTATACCTTCACTTTTGGAAATGGCACAGAAATGCATAACTCTATTGAAGAAATGGACTACACTATTGAATTCGCAAAGAAAAATCGTGAAAAATGACTGTAAACTTGACCCCTTTCTGCTTCAGTCAAAATATAGACCTCCAAGAATCTTAAACATTCCCCAAAGTTTCCTTCTCACTAGTTAATTGTAGTTATTCTACTCAGATGACAAATTTGAACTCACCATTGTGCTCCTTGCGAAACACTGAGTAAAATGAGTATAAAGCATGTCTAGTTCTGAAACTGTCAAAACTTAACCCTTAGAGAATCTTTTAGATTCCTTAAGATTCCACAAATATTCATCTCTACAATTTAACTAAATATCTTCTACTTAGATGACAAATCTGACTTCACAACTCTACTCCTTCCGAAAAATTGAGTAAAATGAGTATAAAGTTAGTTTGGTTCTCAAACTGTCAAAATTTGGCCCTGAAGAAATCTTTTAGATTCTTCATGATTCCATAAAGATTCCTATGTACAAGTTAACTAAATAACTGCTACTTAGATGATGTATATGACTTCACCACTATGCTCCTTGTGAAAAACTGAGTAAAATGAGTATAAAGTCAGCTTGTTTTTGAAACTATCAAAATTTGGCCCTTAAAGAATCTTTTAGATTCCTCATGATTCCCAAAAGATTCCTCTTTGCAAGTTGACTAAAGATTTGTTGCTTAGATGACAAGTCTAACTTCACCACTGTGCGCCTTGTGAAAAATTGGGTAAAATAAGTATAAATTTGGCTTGGTTCTGAAGCTATCAAAATTTGGCCCTTAGGGGATCTTTTAGGTTCCTTGCATATTCCCTTATGTCAGGATTCCACTCCTTAGTTTTCATGTCCGTTCAAGGTTCCACCTTTGCATTGGGTTACGTAACCTTATTCCCTTGTGGAAAATACGAGTTTAAATAATAAAAACTTGGCATTAATTTTTAAGCCTGCCTTCATGGGAGAATGGTTGATAGTGTTAATTTTGTTGGTCATTGGTCAATTTTATTTTTTTTAGTTATTTTATTTTTAAAGAATATAGACAATACTGTATTCAAGCTTTTGTGATCCATAATGAATTAAGCAATCTTTTGCTATAAATTACATAAGAGAATTTTTTGGCCGACGCGTTTTGAACCAACAAGTGTGGTTCATCATCAAAACTGAAAAAATCAAGTAGGCGACAATTTTGCTAGTTCCTATCATCAGAAACCATTGCCAAAAGGTTTCAAATTTTTGCCTTATTAATTCCTGCTAAATTTAGCCAAGATTCGGAATTTAGTTGTTTCTCCGCTCACTTTAGCCAAGGGGCCTAGTTGACCAAAACTTTGACTCGTCATAACTTTTGTATATGATGTCAAATTGAAGTGTTGTTTACATCGTTGTAAAGCTTGCGATAGGCTCTTAGATATGACCGCAATTTCATTGTATTCCAAGGGATTTTATTTTTTAGCCTTTCCATGGAAAATTTTAGGTGTTAATATTTGCAGGTGGACTAATTTTTCATTATTTTTCCAAAAAAAGATTCACCAATTTCCATTTTTTCTAAAAATGATTCATCCAAATTTTATAATATGAAATTATTTTACCTTAATAATCACCAACATTATATAAAGAATATATATAAAATCATTACAAATTTGATTAATTTTACAAATATATTAATAAGCATTTTATAGGTTGCATATTAGGGACTAGTGAGATTCACCAATATTTTTAAACTTCAAGATAATTTTCCATCCTTAAAATTTTTCCTATTTGTGAGCCCTCTTTAACCACTGAGTGTTTCGGGAGCCACCTAGATCATTACTCTCCTAGCTTATAGGGCATTATGCTCACATTAGTTGGTGTAAGAGTCGTAGATATTGTTATAATTGTATCATTACGTAAACAAATTTAATTCTTCTGCCAAGACATTTCCATTTCTGAGGAAGTCCATTGTGCAGAAATTCATTATGTGAAGGTCCTCTGCACAATGAACTTCCGCACAAGGACCTATGCACAAGTTACACCTATTGAAAAGGGTTGGGACTCGTATTTCTCTAAGCACAAAAAATATTATTTAATAGATTGATATGAAAAGTAACCTATGCACAAGTTACACCTATTGAAAAGGGTTGGGACTCGTATTTCTCTAAGCACAAAAAATATTATTTAATAGATTGATATGAAAAGTAACCAATGTACGGAGGCTTTCATTGTGCGAAGGTGCAAAGTTACTCAAAACCTTTGCATAATGAAAACCTCTACAAAATGATGTGTCCGCACAATGGATTCCACAAAGTGGCATTTTCCAAATCTATAATTTGGAGAACGTCGCCACCAAAGTCTCATCCTTATGAACCACATGTCATTCGTATTCATAGACCATAAACGGATAACACCAAAGAAAATGGAGGGCATGTAATGTTTCTTCTAAGTAATCAATTGACTTGAGTACATGTAATCAATTGAGTACGTGTTACTGCTGCTACCATAATAAACATTTAATATGAAAATAGTTATAAACAAATATTGTTTATATAGTTAACTCAAAAATTTAGATTTAAAGAGTATGAAGATGATGCACATGAGTTAACGGATTTAATTATAAGAAAGATACATAATGCTCAATATGCATGAAACAATTTTTTCAGTAATGATAACTGAATATTTTTGGCAACGAATAAGTATGGATATAGCTAAATATATTGCTATAAGCATAAAAGATAAGGAGTGAACGTTTCACTTGATAGAGAGACTGAGTTGAATGAATAAGGGTTTAATGCAGACATGAAATTTTAAGCAATTTCTGCTATTTTTTTCACGATTGCACATCACATTTCAAACACCTTCTATGTCTATAACAATCGTTTCTTTAACTTACCATCAGTTGACAACATTTGACTGAGTTCCTCTGCCTATCATTTCTTGAGCTCCTAGTCCTTTTGTTTATGCCATTATGTCCAATTTGTTTATGTACTACAAGCTTTGTCATGTACTATAGTTGTTTCTCACTCCTTTAGGGGATTGAAAGTTAAAGTAATGGAAAATATTAAGTGCAACATTATTGAGTGTCACACTTCACTCTTGTGTCTTGCATGACTTGGTGAGAGGTGTTGTTTAATAGATTGATATTCATAAGAGTGGCATTGTTCTCATCTTATTCTAAAGATAATTAATCAACAGATCACCATATTCAGAACAATCAGATGTTGGTGTTAGGATACCAATTAACAAGTGAATCGAATGTTAGTGTATGATTATGTATGAGGCTTTTATGAAATGCAGAGGCCTCCACATTTTGCACATAACCATCAAAGAATTCTTTCCTAGAATCATTGTTTGACTAGAAGGTTTGATTTAACTGGTATTGCATGACAACTCAACGTTGATGTACAATGGTAGGGAAGTGATCCTTATAACAATAACAAATAAAAACATCCACACATATAACCCTTGGGCGGAGGCTGGAAGTAACCCCACACCTCCACGCAATGAAAGCCTTCACACATATAACTCTATATGACATCTGGGACCCATATTAATTAATAACAGTTTTGAATGTTAATGACTAACCGAAAGGCGTTATTGAGTGTGGAGGAAGCATGTGTGAAGGAAGTTGGGCAGAGGTGGTTGTCTGGAGGAAGCGTGTGCAAAGAACAAATGTTTGTGCAGAGAGCTTTCAATGTACGAAAAACTTTGTGCAGGGAGAATCAATTAATTAGCAGTAGAAGCAAGGACTATGCTGCATCACAATTGTTAATCTTGTTATTAGTTATTGTTGGTAGTGAAGACAAGGTTGGAAAAGTCTTCAACACAATTTTATAGAAAAAATGAGTGTTTGAATTGGGAGCAAGCGAAGACCTTAAGTATTGTTTCCAAAAGTCCAAAATGAATTATTAGTCATATTTATTAAGCATCTTGGCCCATAGTAAACTCAAGTGATCAATAAATAATAGTATATTTCCAGTAAAAAAAACTCTGAGTTGAAAAATAAAAAATATTAATAATATTATAATAATTCATAGTTCATGAATAACTTTGTAGTACTCAAAAACTCAATGATTTACTTATCTAAAACTAATTTTTTTTCTCAAAATACATTTAAAAAAAAGCGAAAACTTATTAGTCATTAAGAATAAAAATATTTCCATAAAATCCAAAAATTAATTTTGCCAGATATTCATATTAATTAAATAAATACCTTATAAATTACCCTATATCAATCCCTTTTAATATAATTATATTAATTTATTAATAATATAAATAAATCTTATAACAAATGATATATATATTTCTTCCTAGAGTTAATATGAAAGTATGAGCAATTATGTCAAACATTAGATACGGTCATCGGGAGTGATTGATGTGTCTTCTTCATATGCGGTGTGAAAAACGTAGTTGTTATTAATTATTAATTAAATAAAGCTTTACAATTCCTTGAATGTTCGTATCAAATTTGAGAAACATTTTGCATATTGCAATATATAAATTTAACTCTCCTCCAAATTAGTAAGCCAAGTCAAGCACATTCTACAGCAAACACATTTGAAGTATTCAGATTCCGCTCCACGTTTCACAGGATCTCCTCTGATCTCAGCATCGAGTCTTGTACACGCCACATTTACATTTAAAACATCCCCAAGAAAAGTCGTAGTCTATCTGTTGAACTTTTTGGAAGCATTTTATTGGTATTTTTTGAGTTAAAATTGTTTATAATTTGATAATTATTTGTTAAAACTATAAATTTGAATTATCATAATTAAACTGTATTATAAACTCAAGTTTAAATTATGAACTAACTAAATTGTATTATAAATTTATATATACCATTAAGAAACAAATTAAACCATAAATTTAAAAAATTTACCATTCACTAAATTCCAGTCAAAAGCTTTAACCTCTAAAATTTAGTAGTTAACAAAATAAAATACTCCAAAATTTCTGATACCCAGAGAAAAAGTACCAATATTGGATTAGGGCGGCATCTAGAATTTTGGACAGAATATGTTCAAGTTCGTCTTTATTCAAAGTACTCAGTCAATTCACAAATGAGGCAATCATTGTGAACTACCATTCGTCACCCGTGTTGGATAGTCGGGCCCGGTCGAGTGCAACCGCGGGACACCAACTCCCCACCAACTCACGTAATTTGCGGTAGTTAGTGTATTCTGTATGACAGGATAGTTTTATGGTAATAGAGAAAAGAAAGAATAGAAATTTATTTTAATGTTTATTTTCGGGATATATTATTTTTCATTTGTTCGATGTATTAGGTTTTTTTTTTGTGAAATTTTACAATAAATTTTTAGCTAAATAGATTATTCCAGGAGCTAGTTGTCAGTGTATCTATATAACTTTTTGTCGCTTTTGAAAGTCTCACATTCTAAAATAAAATGCTTTTCTGTTTCCACTTTTCAGAAAAAAACAAAAAATACATACTCTTTCCTCCGACACTTTTTTTGGCCTTTGGACATTTCATGAACACATATTTTGAATATGATATTCTGCTATTATAAATTCTTTCCTCATGATAAATTATTTTAAATTATTATCAATTTCTATATAGCAAACTTGAAATGATTACCAATTTCTATATAGTAAACTTCCAAGAGAGAACTTTTGATTATATTTGCTCATTCTTCACTTTGGAGATTAAACAGTGTTTTATGTCTAACCATAAATTATATAAACCACATTTATCTTTAAATACAAGGCACCAAGGTCAAAATGGATTTAAAATTCTAAAGAAGTTAATCATAGATCAGATGATATTACTTAAAGTTAAAATGACTTTAAAAAACTCCAGAAAAACTTAAAACCAGCACAATTATAAACTCATAAAAAAGGGAAAATAGAGTTATTTAACGTTAAAATCACTTTAAAAAACTCAAAAAAAACTTAAAGCCAGCAAAATTATAAAATGATAAAAATTAGAAAATGGAGTTAAAAGAATAACTTAAAAAGAAAAAACATTAAAATGATAAAATTTAGAAAATAGGTAGAAAAAATATAAATATTTTTAAGAAAAAATTAGAATTTACTAAAATAATGAAATATTTATAAAACACACTACAAAAGTATTTCTATCTATTTTTATTTTTATTTTTACATAAATTTATAAGCATTAATAATGTATACACATTATTGCATTAAATGTCACAAAGTACATTTTAATAAGTTCTAGAAGTAGTGATGAATATAATAGTATATTAAAAAAATAGAAAAATATGTGTTAAATTTATTTTAAAAAACACTAATTAAAATTAAATTATATATAGGGTGTGTATGCTCAAGATAATATATAAAGAAATTTGAGATGTTTGATAGATTTAATTTTAAAATGGATCTACACTAGTTAATAACAATATAATTTATATCATACAAAATTTCTTTCATCTTTACAATGTAGTATAGTTAATAACAATATAATTCATATCATACAAAATTACTTTCATCTTTACAATGTAGTATCAGGTAAAAGTTGTTATGAACAAACCAATAAACATAATATTACATTAAAAAATTAAAAATATACAAGTCCTCTACATCTTAAAAGAGGCTGAATTAAATTAAAAAAAAAAACTACATAGACATGTATGTGACAACATCTATAAAAAAAATTAAACCAATATATATATATATATATATATATATATATATATATATATATATATATATATATATACATCTTAAACCATATATACTAGGTATCTAGAGGTATCAAACTTGTTGGTGTGCAAATTTTATTAATATGAACTAATTAATACATAACATGGAATTAAATGACAAAAAAAATACACTTTAAAAAGTTGATCCCTTTAAGTACTTAATACATTCAAGTTTGAGTTGGATATGGGTTAGTTAATAACAATATAATTTCATATTATGCAAAACTTTCCATACATGTATAGTGTAGTATGAGTAGAAGTTGTCAACAACAAATCAATGAACATATTACTACATTTAAGGAAATTAAAAAATACAAGTCAACTCCATCTTAAACAACACTAAATTAAATTAAATAAAAAAATAAAATAAAAAATTGCACACATACATACGTATGTGACAACATCTAAAAAATTATCATCCAAGATTTCAAACTCAAATAAGCATCTAGAGGTATCAAATGTGTTAGTGCGTAATTTTTTTAATATGAAGGAATTAATACATAACATGGAATTAAATCATAAAAAAAATACACATCTAGATATTTTATCCCTTGTAGTTCTTAATATTCAAGTTTAATGTGCATCTAACCTAGCTAATAACAATGCACAAGTGTTTTTAATACACAATTTCATATTATACAAAAACTTCATCACCTTTACATGTATGAAAAGAAAATATGTATCATTAGGACCTATTTTCCTTTGTTAGGAACACTCAATCTCTGTAAGCCAATCCCTTTAAACAAAAAACCACGTAATAGTACCTAAAATACCATTTGGGGATCAAAGACCCCAAAGAAAGGGTATTATTCATGATTGGATGCCTTAATCACAATTCTTAGGACTTAGAGGGTTCATTTTCCTATGGTTGTTGTTTCTCTTGTTGACCACAGATTAGGCCCCTATACTGATACCTATTTCCAAAATCCAATTAACGGCAACCATATCAGATTCAAACGATGAAAATCATGTAGAATGGTCCTATGTGATGTTTCAATGTATCTTTCACTAGGTTTGAGTTAAAAATATGTTTTATATTCCCAAGGCCTTATTATACTTTGTTGTTGTAACATACCCAGTAAGTTATGTCCTCTAATGAGGCTATTAGGTGCTTCCAAAAACCACAAAAAAATACTTATTTTTCTTTGATACCATTGTCTTATATACCCAAACACCTTAATGTCATGTTTTAGGTGGTGGGATTCTCCAAATTCCTCTCACAAACTTAAAATTATAGTCTAATACCACTTTGTAATGTATCCAGTATCCATACTACAACTACTTCACTGTGATTTTAACTTTAATACCGATATTGAATGTACATAAACATGTAATTAGGCTAAGATCCATATTATATAGCTCTAATATCATAATTTCTCATTGTCTTATTATGAACTTATTAATGTCAATAAACATGACAATGTGGGTTCATGTGAACATAATTAGTCAATCATATTTATACAAATACAAACTTACACATACATGTAGGACGCCATTCGACTCATAAATTAAAAACATTAAGTCAAGATAATAATGAATAAATAAAAAACACTTATATGTTTAGGAATTAACCATTGATTGGATAAAAATGAAGGAAGTTCTACTTAACCATAAGATCTATATTTCTCTTAGTCTCTTTGCGAACAAGACCACCAATGAATTGAGGCTATGAATCCACAAGTTTAAAATCACGTATGGTTGGATCTATCTCTCTTCACATGGCCCAATTACTGAGAATTTAACAATATATAAACTCTTACAACTATCTGTTTGGTCAATTTAGTATTCCTAAATTGATATCATTAATTGTCAACCCGGGGCTCGTAAGCTGATGAAGTGAAGGTGTACTATATGTACTTAAGCAACCTCTTAAAGCTTTTTGTCGTTTGGGGGGTATTTGTGATTAATTTATCTTCCTAAGATGGAGTGATGTATTTATAAACAAATGAGTGATGGTGTGTGTGAGTGAATTCTAAATGAGTGAGGGTGTTTGATTAGTGGTTTTTAACTATTTGCTGAAAAGGAAGACTTTTGAAGGAAATGAATTAAAATAAACTGAAAGCAAAGAACCACTTTCTAATGGTATTAGAAACCATTCATGCTGCTGCAAAAATAAGAAAATCACTTAAAAGACCAATGATAATGTTTATCTCTTCCTAACTCTCTGCCTCTAACACATAGTACTGTGTAAGACACGATTAAGAAGTAGCTAAAAGTAAGTCTAATAACTGATAAAAATGAGAAAATTCTACTTTAAAGACTAGTGGTATGATTTTGCTCTTTCTAACTCTCTGCCTATATCACATAGTACTGTGTAAAGCACGATTAGAGAGTAGCTAAGGATTAGTCTAGAAAGCACTCAAAGCCAGCTGCAAGTGATTAGTATTATGATCTCTAAAAAGATAAACAATTTATAGTAAGAGACCATACATATATTAGCAGACAGTTTTGAAAATTAAAACTAAAAATTAGCTATGGAAATAAAGTAAAAGGCAGCAACTTTGAATCTGTCAACTGAAAATACCACTAGATATAAAGCAAACACATAAACACACAAATAATCCCGGGTCAAAAACCTGCAAAAGAACAATGCTGATCAGCTTAAAAGAAAGGATTCAAAATGAATTAAAATGAAGTGAATTATGCTGTACATAGGTCAAGAAAAGGAAATGCTGAACATAAAAATACTATACAAGGCTAATATGAACAGGGGCCCTCCATTCACATAACCCAAAGAAGACTCAAAGTGTTGAAAGCTTCAAAACAACACTGCTTCTATTACTCCATGTGCAGAAATTCACAGTCAAGAGTGCTAGAACAGCACTATTAAAACAGAGTCTTGGGAATGCACGAAAATTATAACAAGTTCGTAAAAATACAGCAATTAAAAGTTAACATAAGCGTACGCAGACGCAAGTATTTATAGGCATCTGAAGGATATCCTATGCGTGCTGCTAAAACTGAAAATAAACAAACTGTCATGCGTAATTAAAACTGCAATAACACGTCATGAGCCTGCGTGGGTGAGCTGGAGGTCTTGGTCGTCATGGGCATTGAATCCAGAGTTGGATTATGTCCCCCACATCCTGCGTAACACGGGCAAGTCACCGTTTGAGCTGATGTGACCCAACAACTTACGCATCACCGTTAAGCTGCCTTCGTTGACCAGATCTTGCCCCTGTTTGACCGGAGGTACAGATGACGTGGATGATTGAACAAATGGCACAGGAACCTCGAGCACCTTGATACCTAAGTACCCATGTGGCTCGTTTGGCAAAATGGCACGTGGAACCTTGAGAACAACAAAAAGGCTGCGAAATCTCCAGATGGCTGCGGAATCATCAGATAGCTGCAGAATGCCTGTAAATATGTCAAAATCTAAACAAAACAGTCACACATTAGCAAAGCTCACTTGATCATGCTTAATGACATCTAATGTAATGATCTGGGTGGTTTTACATTGAAAAGGAGGCAAAAGAGAGAGGTAAGTGATGAAAAACAGTAGGTAATAGTGGATGATGAGGTGTAGGTTAGAGGCTCTACATACCCCCACTACGAGGGCATTGCATGTCCTCATGCAAAAAAAACTGCTTAATCAACCTGCTGTGATGCCTCTGCCAAGACATCTAATCTCCTCTTCTTCCTCTGTGTGGAAATATCAATTCTTGGCCTTTTCATTAAACTTCTGAACCTTAAGTTAATCAAATCTCTGTCTAGCCTTCTGCATTTCTTCCTTAGCTTTTTGTTCTCTTTTTGCAACAGACCCATATGCAGCATTGTATTATCGTGGACCATCTTGTCCACATTGCCCCTTTCTTTTAATTTTTCATTCTCTTGTATAATGTGGTGATTTAGAACCTCAATCTCAAAAATTTCCTGTTTTAATGAGTGAAGTTGTTGCTCCAAAGGTTGAACATTGCTTGGGCCAGCAGCGGCTTGCTCCAATGTCTCCAAAGAATTATAAACTCTCTGTTGGTCTGGGTCAACCTCTGGTGACTTTCTTGGACTTGGTTCACGCTCAGATTCAGGGTCATGCTCATACCCAGGTTCATGCTCAACTTCAAGTTCATGTTCAAAAGGACTTTCCTCAGGTGGAGGACTAGTCTCAACAGACTCAGCGTGTGAAGGACTTGTAGCCTCCTTTCCAGGTGAGCTCAAGTCAATAAAGGATGGCCCTTTTGTGGTCTTCATTTTACCTTTTAATCTGCTGCTCCTTCTTACAGTGGAAGTGCTCTGTTCTTGTTTTTGTACTTTTTGTTTTTCCACCTCTTTGGGAAGGGCAGTTTTATGAAGTTTTGCCATTCTTTGGGCTAAAGGCTGAGTGTCTTCATCGCTAGAGTTTGTAGGAGTGAGGAGAGTTTCCTGAATTATGGCTTTTCCTTTGTTTTTCTCTTGCTTCTTACTACTCTCCTTTCTCTTTCGAGCAACTTCTTTGGCAAGGTCTGCAAGGGTTTCTGTAATGATCCCTTGGGCTTCTTGGTCAATATCTACAGTAGATTCAGGGTCAATTTC